>JAAIIK010018610.1:4798-18731 GCA_014706435.1 Silurus glanis | reverse complement strand
GAAGCAGTGCCCCCTAAAGAAGCAGTGCCCCCTAAAGAAGCAGTGCCTCATAAAGAAGCAGTGCCCCCTAAAGAAGCAGTGCCCCCTAAAGAAGCAGTGCCCCCTAAAGAAGCAGTGCCTCCTAAAGAAGCAGTGCCTTTCAGCATGTAGTGTTGTGGAGGCACTCTTCCGTGTTATCTCCCGGGTTAGAATCCTGGAAGAGATCATGACTGATTAGGGCACCTTCATGTCACGAACACTCCATGAACTTTACGGATTTTACCAACATTTAAAGTGCCCACTTTAACCTCCACTGTCCTCCACTTCTCCTTTCCCTGCTATCTCTGTAGACGTCTTCCTCCTCTCCTTCTCCTCCTTCGGCCAACAGTAGCCCAATTTCCACCGGTACCCTGTTGGTTAACGATACCTGTGGCGGTCGTTGGTAACCCGGGCCTCGACCGATCCGGTGTCAAATTCTGATTCATGATTCGCATATTTGATTTGGCGCATATTTTACACTGGATGCCCTTCCTAAAACAATCCTCCCTATTTATCCGGACTTGAGACCGGCAATAAGAGTGACCTGACTTGTGCAACCATAATGGCTGGGTTTAACAAGAACTTGACTAGTCACTGCTATCTATTTAAAAAATATAGTTGTTTTGTGTTTTTAATAAGTTAATAATGCACTACCTCTACATACATATATATATATATATATATATATATATATATATATATATATATATATATATATAAATCTAGAGCACAATGTGTATGTCTAATATGTGTATTGTGAAAGTGTGTAGTGTGCATAGTGTGAGTGGCATGTGTGAAGTGTGTGTAGTGTGTATACCTTGCCTTCTGATCTATGTACAGGTGAGTAGTGTGTGGAATAAACCTAAAAGAAAATGTATATAAATGTAGTCTAATTATGTGATAGAAGAGTATCTGTGAGAGTGAAAGGGAAAGTTTATAGGACTGTGGTGAGACCTGCGATGCTGTATGGATTAGAGACAGTGGCATTGAGTAAAAGACAGGAGGTGGAGCTGGAGGTAGCAGAGCTGAAGATGTTGAGGTTTTCGTTGGGAGTGACAACGATGGACAGGATTAGAAATGAGTTTATTAGAGGGACAGTAGCCCTGTATTACATTTTGGGGACAAAGTGAAAGAGGCCCAATTGAGATGGGACATGTGCAGAGGAGGGACATGAGGTATATCGGTAGGAGAATGCTGAGGATGAAGCTGCCAGGAAGGAGGAAAAGAGTAAGAACAAGGAAGAGGTTTATGGATGTGTTGAGGGAAGACATGCAGGTAGTTGGTGTGAAAGAGGCAGATGTAGAGGACAGGGGGGTATGGAGACGGATGATCCGATGTGGAGACCCCTAATGGGAGAAGCTGAAAGAAGAAGAAGAAGAAGAAGACTATTCTCTGGTTGTATCACACAAAAATATGAATTATTTGGAGATAATGATTGGTCAGAAGGAATAAGCGAAGAATTCGAACGAAGAAGAACAAATGAAGTCTAATTTACACATAGTCTTATATGAGGTGGTGTTGAAAACTTTCGAGACTTGCTTTGTTTACAAGAAAGTACTTTTTAACTACAATTCCACACTATCACCTTCAAAATAGTCCCCTTGAACAGCAATACAGCGCTCAAAGTGTTTTTCTGGAATGTGTCCTGGAAGTCTTCTTTTTTATGCTTGTCAAGTACCTTCTGCGATTTGTGCCGGATCTCTGCAACGGTGTCAAAACGCTAGCCAAATCTTTGGAAGTGAGATCATGTGGCTTGTTCTCCAATGACCATCATGCACAAGTTGCCAAACAGTTTTGACATTTTCAGGGAAATACCTTGAACGACTAGTTACAGCATCGCTGCATGCCAAACGTACGTCACGTCAAACGTCTTTGTGGCAGATTTGCCCAGTTTCATGCAGAACTTCACGTTTGCTATTTGTTCTAACTTGCTGTCCGTGAATAGCAGAATAGCACCAGAATATCACCAGTTACACCATTAGCCTCCAAACCATTTCATACCACCTAGTATACGTACAGCCTTGTGGACACGGAGACAGACAGAGTGGGGCATCCAAAGAGAGACAGACAAAGATGGAGAAGACAGAAATACAACCAGCTGAGGGAGGGCAGAGAGACAGACAGGGTGGGGGCAGGCAGAGAGAGACAGAGAGGCAGATAGACAGACAGAGGCAGATAGAGGTAGAGAGCGAGTGAGAGACAGACAGGTGTCTTCCACCTGTTGAAGAGTAACATTAAAGTGCACAGGTTTACTTACCTGATGTTGTGGGTCAACTCTGCCCACTGGGCTGTGAGATCGTGACTCATAATGACTTCTGGGAGTTGAAGGACCTGAACCCTGACATAGAAAGTGATCACCTGTGCGATCCAAACTGAGAGAGAGAGAGAGAAAGATGTGAGAACGTCCTCACTAGATCTAGAAAATATGAGCACATCACTCCTGTTTTAATCATCTACACTGCTCCCAATTACATCTCACACTGATTATAAAATACTACTACTGACGTATAAAGCACTTAACGCTCTCACGCCGCAGTATCTGAGTGAACTTCTGTACCAGTATGATCCTCCACGCCTACTTAGATCAGAAGGTGCAGGCTATTTGTTGGTACCTCAAATAATGAAGACTCCAGCAGGGGGCAGATGTTTCTCTTATAAACCCCACAGTTATGGAACAACCTTCCAATCAGTGTTCGGGACTCAGACACAGTCTCAGTGTTCAAGTCGAGGCTGAACACATATTTATTTAGTGGAGTCTTTAGTCAGTAGGTGTTTGTGAGGTAAAGGAGCAGATCTGGAGGGATCATGGATATGGAGTGTTTGGTGAACTGGGATATTTGTATGCTGTCGTCTCCTCACTCTCACACGTTCACTCAGGTTTGTTGAAGGTGGTGTGGTGGGTCGTCTCTTATCCCAGAGATCCTCATGTCTGTGTTTCCTTCTGCTTCTTCCTTTTAGTTCTGCTGCCAGAGTGAATCTTACCAGAGTCCAAACTGCACATTGACATTAACTTTCATACAACAATAAGGACACTTAATAATCCATATCCTTCTCTTCCTGTCACCCTCTTCTCTCTCTCTCTCTCTCTCTCTCTTTCTCTCTCTCGGTCGAGTTTAACATGCTTTTGAGGTTACAGTGATCACTGTTCCTGCTCATCTCCTCTTCCCACTTCGTCCTGGTCTGCCTCTGGATGATGTTCTCTTCAAATGGAGGCCACTCTGTGCAGCTGGAGATGTTTCTCATCAACGCCCTGGAGATCCATGAAATTCTGGAGTAAGAACAGGACCTTTGAGGATGGATTTGGACTGTAGTTAATATCAACAGTCTGCTACACTGACTCAGGACTACAGTTTGCTCTGATCTCCATCACTGCACCTCAACATCTTTTATCTGTAATAAATGGACATTCGGTGGCACCCAGATGAGGATGAGGTTCCCTCTTGAGTCTGGTTTCTCTCAAGGTTTCTTCCTTCTGCATCTCGGGGAGTTTTTCCTTCACCACAGTCTCCACCGACTTGTTCATCAGGGACAAACTTACACTTATAAAGAACATCTTCATTTTTATCTCCACATTATCTGTGTAAAGCTGCTCTGAGACAATGTTCATTATTAAAGGCGCAATACAATTAAACATGAATTAAATTGAATTGAATGTGTTACCTGGGTGCTCTGTGTCTGCCTCTGTGGTCCACCATCTTCATGCTCCCTGCAGCATGATGGAATGGATTGCTCTGGCTCCAGGCCCCATGCAGGGGGGTTACTGACTCACTGCTGCCCCCTATCTGAGAGAAGTCATGATAGCTGGAGCAGCGTCTACAATAAATAAATAAATAAATAAATAAATATATATATATATATATATATATATATATATATATATATATATATATATATATATATATATATTTATTATTTTTTTTTTTTTTCAACTAAACAAGTTTGAAAGTGATTGGTACACCTGTTGATGAAGTCATCTGTCTCCATGTTTGCTGATTGGCTGAGAGCTTTGACCCAACCCAACATGTCTTCCTGAGTATCAGCACTGAGTAAATATGAACGCATTCCCTGATGAACCACCTACACACACACACACACACACACACACACACACACACACACACACACACACACATGCCTTTCAGAAAAGTGCAGTTTAAAAAAAAAAAGTCTAGATTTTCTAATATATAAACCCACCTTAAAAGCATACTTCCTGTTTTTACACTCTCTTGGAGAGCAAAAGAAAATCTTATAGCTGGGGAGAGGAAGACTTCCTAACACACCTTCCTCCCTACTGTCTAAAGGAGAGAGAGAGAGAGAGAGAGAGAGAGAGAGAGAGAGAGAGAGTATTAGCACTTGGCCTTTGTCCTCCATGGTTGGTGACTCCATATATCAGAGAGACCTGACTGCTAGATGAGAATTTGCTATGACTACATTAGAGAGAAAAGCTCAGGGGTGTGGTTGGGTGTTCCCAGGTTACCTGTACAAGTTAAGGTTGTGGAAACATACCCCTGGACCAAGGTTACAGAAATAAAACTGGTGTCTAGGCCAACTGAATTAGATAAAATATTGGCATGATCTCATCTGGTCAAAAAATCCCCGGACTCATTCCCTCAATGTGGACAAGCCCTTGCAAATGTCCTGGAGTGGAACTCCAGCGGACCAGGCCGTAGAGGCCGCCACGCTCCGAGAGGAGTGAGCCTTGACCCCAAAAGGAGCGGGGAGACCAAAACGGCTCATAGAAAATGGCATCCACAATCCACCTACTGAGAGTCTGCTTGTTGCCTATAGGGGCCATAGCAGACAAACAGCTGCTCCGACTTTCTCCACAGACTCGTCCTGCTCTCACTGGACACAGTCGGTTTGTTTTTTGTTCCTGGTCAGGGGCTGAAAAGAACTCCCGGCCCACAACCTCCATGAGCTCCTCGTACAGCACAGGCTGGGAGGAGACCGTGGGCTCGCTAGCTTGCATAATCTCTCCCTCTTTGGAGGAAGAAATGTGGAGCGCCGCGCTACTGACTCAAGAGACTTGTGAGACTCGGATCCATTCACTGAGTGATTCAGAAGGTTCAGAATGACTTCTTATCTCCAGTATCTACTAACTATAACCTGACCAGCAGACTGATGGTACTTTTAACCTTCAGCGCCGTGCCAGAACGACCAATATCTCATTGTGTTAATGTTTAACAATAGAGTAACTAAAAAGGGAGAAGAGTAACCATGACTAACTATACATCATTCTAAAGGTCTAAGCCTCAAGCAGTGATTTCAGATCTCTGTTTTTAATGGAACGCGTATAATGAATGTATTTGCTGAATTTGTGTAAGCATGCCGTAAAGCATTTTTGCTCCAACCAAACAATAGTGTTGTAATTTAGATGGTTATTCTTGTTACAGCGAGCGCCGGTTTGTGAATGGAGGGCGGGGCCGGGAGCAGTTAGACACAGGAATGCCTCACCTGAAGCAAATAATGTCTAATGAGTGTTCTCTCTCTTTCAGTGATCGGAGGGAGCATTTAAGGAGGAGCACAAGCGTGTGTGTGTGTGTGTGTGTGTGTGTGTGTGTGTGTGTGCCAGAGACGTGTGATTGAGACACTGAGCATCCGAAATAAAAATTATCAATAAAAATGGCTTTAACGCCTTCTAACCTGTCCTGTCGTAGCGTTCCTTTTTTCTCCTGCCGTGCGTTCACTTCCCGGGTTTCGGCACCACTGTGGGAGAGCGTATGAGTTCGGGAAAAAAGGAACGTTACACACACCGGGAAAAGAAACCGCCAAACGAGCGCTCTCCCCGGGGAACGGGAGCTCGGCTAGCAGCCGGGAGCGCATAGCCACACAGCTAATTGCTAACAGCCGATACCTTCGAGAGCCGACTCATCAAGCGGGGCCGAGCCGCAAGGGAGAGAGCTCCCGGCCCCGCCCTGCATTCGCAAACCGGTGCTCGACCACGCCCCTGCTGCCACAAGGACCTCTCGCGCCAGTTGTTTGCAAGGGGCGAGACCGGAGGCCCCCCTGGTGGTTGATGTACGAGACCACCGCAGTATTGTCCGTGCGGACCAACACATGGCGGTCCCTTAGGCCTGGGATGAAGTGTTTCAACCCCAAAACACTGCCAACATCTCCAGGCAATTTAAGTGCCACGAGAGACGTGGGCCGCTCCACAGACCCTGGGCGGAGTGGCCACGCATGACCGCTCCCCACCCCGTGAGGGAAGCGTCCGTCGTTAGCGTTACGCAATGACAAGGAGTCCCTAAAGCGAGGCATCGGGACAGAAATGTTAGGTCCTTCCATGCATCCAAGGCTCGAACGGCACACCGCGAGACCTTGATGGTACGAAACGGACTCCCTCTGGGGGAGAACCCTTCTGCCCCGGAGCCACCATTGGAGGGGCCTCATGTGGAGGAGGCCGAGTGGAATTACACTGGACGCTGCTGCCATGAGACCCAGCAGCCTCTGGAACTGCCTCACAGTGAGTGGCTGGCCTGCTCCTACCCTCCTGACTGCGGTGAGGATGACTTTGATCCGGGCGAGAGACAACCGTGCCCGCAACCTGGCCGAATCCCACACCCCGCCGAGAAAAGTGGTTCTCTAGGCTGGAGAAAGCACACTCTACCCGGCGTTTCAGTCTGAACCCCAGTTCCTTCATGCAGGCGAGAACGACATCACGATGCCGAACTGCCTGGTGCTCTGAACGAGCCAATATTAACCAATTGTTGATATAATTCAAAATGCGGACGCCCTGAAGCCGCAGCGGGGTCAGTGCTGCGTTCACGCACTTTGTGAAGGTACGGGGTGAGAGTGCTAGGCCGAACGGGAGGACCGATATTGGTAAGCTTCGCCCCGAAAGCAACCTCAGAAACCTCCCATGTGTGGTGAAGGATGGCTGCGTGGGAGCATGCGATCTCCAGATCTAACGTATGACGTATGTCCTCGGACTTGATCTGAGACACGACCTCTCTGAGCGAGTATCCTGAACCCGAGCCTCATAAATGAGTGGTTCAAGGAGTGGAGATCCAGAATGGGATGCAACCTGCCCTCCTTTTTCGGAACAATGAAGTACGGGCCGTAGTAGCCTGACTCTCTGACCGAGGAGGATGGAACCACCTAGATGGCCCGATTCCTCAGGAGAGTACGCACCTCCTGTCCCAGGACCAGAGCCTGCACGGGTCCCACCAGGGTGGGACACATCCCGTTGAACCGAGGAGGAGAAGACGCGAACTGAATCGCGCAGCCCTTCTCTACAGTACGCAGGACCCCCGAGAGACTCCTGGCAGCCCTCCAGACTGACAGAAAGTTCCACAGGGGAACCAACCCCTCGGGGCTGGCCCCTGACCCACTTACGGGCGGAATACGGGGAGCAAACCGCTGAAGGGAAACCGCCCTGAACATGTCCCGTGGCAGGGCTGGCAGACAGCCCTCCTGAACCCGAACGGCAGGAGCAGCGTACTGCGGCCGTTGAAGCCCCCTGAGAGGCGGTGGATGACCCCCATCCGCAACAAACTTTTGGGTGGAATAAGGGAGTTAACCGCTGGAGGGAGTCAGCGTCCTGAACACCCTGTGGCAGGGCTGACAGACCAGCCTCCCGGCGGTACCGGGGAGGGACGGGCACCGTAGCAGCAGCTAGCTAGCGTCTCTACCACAAGCGGCATCGTCCCGTAGCCGTGCTACTTAGTCCCAATAACATTCGCGCACAGCGAGAAACATTGGAAAAGCACGTGCCGCACACGGGCCTCCCAGGACCCAGACACCTCGGTGCGCAGATCAGGGAAGGCACTGAGGCTGTGACACAGGGCACAGGAAACGCTCATCCAGCTCACTGGGTGCACGCTGATTCTGCTACATGACCGGCCAAGCTAGATCCAGCTCGGACCCGGCCCATGCCACGACCTCGAGGAGCTCTTCGTACAGCACCGGCTGTGAGGAGTCCACAGGCTCGCTAGCATCCATCATCAAATCCCCCTCGGAGAGAGAGACATGTAACGCCGCGCCGCCCGCACCGGGAGAAGAAGCAGCCGCCAGGCATGCTTCCCCGAAAATTTCCGAAATTTCTCCCACCTCGGAGGAAGAAATAAGGAGCACCGCGTTACACGCACCGGAGAAGGAACCGCCAAACGAGTGCTCTCCCCGGGGAACAGGAGCTCGGCTAGCAGCCGGGAGCGCATAGCCACACGGCTACAATGCTAACAACCGACACCCTCGAGAGCCGACTAAGCACGCTCCTAAGCTAAGCAAACAACACATCGGCTGCGTGGTTCAGAGCTTGGACAACGCAGGGGCGTTCCCAAAGCGTTTCGACGCAGCTCGAGTTCCCGAAGGGGAACACACAAGTTCTTGACTTTACTGAGGATGTTGTGAAGCAGTTAGAGGGGCAGAAGTAACGTCGTTGTTATTTACAGAAGGTGCACAGTATGCAGTTGAGTGTGACTTGAAGCAAATCAGCAAAAGGAAGCGTTTGCTCCCATTACAGAGTGAGGAGATAACGGGTGGGCAGGGGGTGACCTAGTGTGGGTGGGCAGGGGGTGACCTAGTGGTTTAACTGGTTTATTTACTTTAAAGATCTTGGGCTTTTATTTGTATAATGAGCTTGAAAATATCTGTGGAATGCCGATGAGCAGTTAGAACCTGTGGCTGGTGATACAAAAGTCTGAACTGAGCTTTTCAACCTGTTGCCACCACAACACACCAAAAATGAGTGAAATGAAAAAGAATGAATGATAAACATTTAAACAATCACATACAGTTATGTGGCTTACCTTTATAGTAAAAGAGACAGTAGTTAGACAAAACAAACCACCTCTTCTTCCACAACTTCAGCCCCATACTGTCCTTTAAAGAAAGCACACAGAGAGAAAAGGTCTCACAGACAGTCTCATCAGTTATTAAACCCCAATAGATTTTTAAAGGCCTTTGGCATATTGCACAGGAGGTTTAAAAGCTTTGTTCAAGGTCCCAGCAGTGGTGCTTGGAGGTGCCTGGACTTGACCGTATGACTTTCTGAGCAAAAACTCAACATCTTAACCACTGAGCAAGCACTTTCAACCTCAGATTTTGAGCTGTAAGAAGTTAGAGATTAGCTGAGAATGAAACAGAAGAACAGGAAGTAGGATCCACTCCAGCAGGTGGTTTATATTTAGAGAGACAGCAAGGCTTTTCTTAGCATCAGGGCTATGAAGTTGTACTGCAGGGTGGACAGGTTGGAGTGTTGTGTAGCAGAAATTAGGAATGTAGTGTAGTGTAGCACAAACATAAACATCAGCATTTCTTCTCATAGTCATGGTTCCATTTCCACACTGTAACTCTTTACACTGGCTGAGAACCTTCCAGGTGCTGAACTTCACACTGAGGGAACAGAGTAATCACACTGTAGCACAGGTCAGTGTTATTTGAGAATGTGTTGCTGATTTAGGTCTGGAATTAGAGTTATCAATGAATCTACTTTACAGGTGAAAATAATACTAACACTACTACTGCACTGTAAAACAGCACATCCTAATAAAATAAATAACTTAACACAATAAAATAACATAACTTAATTGTCAAAAACACTGAAGCCACTAACTAGCATTAATTGAAATTAACTCAAAAATGAATTTGTGATATTATAACTCAACTATTTTAAGTAGATTTAAATTTGATTCACATTTTAAGTATTTTTTTTTCCATTGAGATCAAATAATCATTTTCTTTATGTTGACTTGTAACTTAAAGAAAATGAGAAGCACTGCAACTCACTCATTGTTAATGGTCTTGCATGTCTAGCCTACATGAAATGTATTTTTTGACTACTTGAGCATGATATAGCGAATGAGCTCGGTCTTATGATTAACAATTTAATTCTTGCATCTAATAAAATTCAAAGTAAAATTGCAAACTTGGACTTTACCTTCTACAGTCCTGAAAACGTTCATTTTGGATTTCTGTTGAAATGATGCGCTCTGCAACCAGAACAGAAGAGCCCCAACACGAGATATCTACAACTTATTGAAGGAGTGGCAGGACACTGTCAGGAACCCCCTAATATGAAAAATGGTGTACCTAGTAACAGTTTCCTGTTTCAGGCAGATCTGAATCTAAATATGTGTATATTCGGTGTCAGACTCAGACTATATCCGGTGTCAGATGGTGAGAAACAGGTTGTGAAAGTGAGTAGTATCTGCTTAAGTTAACTAGTGCTTTGTAAATAGGTGAGTTTTCTAAACTCTATAATTGTATTTTTTTGGTTAGGTGAGCTTGTGTTTCTGTCAGCTAACATTGACGTATGCTAATTATTATTACTTAATTATTCAAACACAAATTGAGACTCAGGGGACATGAGCAACCTGTTAGCGACGTTAGCAACAGCTTTTAATTTTCAATAGTCACATTTAGGGTAATTAATGCCAGTTGTGATATATTTAAGAGTTTTTTGAAATGCGAACAAAAGTTCAGGATCATCAACTTGTTGAAAAAATATACAAAAGGATGACCGTGATTGTAATTATGGTGTAAAACACAGTTGTGTTCTGTCTGACCATCTCTCCTATTTCCCCCCTGTCACAGGATTTCCACCTGATATCTTACATGACCTGCTGGAAGGCATTGTTCCTGTGGAGTTGGCACATTGTTTAAAAGGTTTGATTTCAAAAAATATTTTATTTTGGAAGAGCTCAATATGGCCATACTGTCTTTTCCCTACCAGCACTCAGATAAGGTTTACCGTCCTCACCCAATTCCACAAAATGTTGTCCATCGTGTAACACTGAGACTGCTGCTTGTTCTTATTGGTTCCAAAGTCCCAGAAGGTGATACATTTTGGGAAGTACTAATGGATTTGAAAAAGCACCATTGAAGGCACATCGTTTGTTGCTGGCATGTTTGTTTGTACTGGTGTTCATGATGCCTTACCTGAGTTTAAAGAGATCAAAAACACATTACTCATTAAATACAATATCTACTTTTTACTCAAAGACTATGAAACATTGTATGTTGAGCATTTAAGATCATATGAGCTCATAGAGCATAAAAAGATGTTGGGTAATGTGTAGTTCACACTGATTTATACACATTGCTGGTATGTTTTGTGAGGATTTTACATTAAATTTTGTTACGTTTACATTAAATTGACCTTAAAGGAATATTGTGATAAGTTTAAGTAAATTTTTTTCCAGATCGAAGCTGACCGATTGCTGCTGTTTATATTTACTGTAAAGCCATGAAAATGAAGTTAAATTCCCCAGAATGCCAAAGATTTTCCTTAATGCTGTGCTTATTTATCAGCTTTGTGCAATACTTTAACATAAGGACTGCGTATGCATCAATGAAAATTATGAGTAATTGAGAACACTGTTACATCCTGAGTGTCTGAAGGAGCGATACAGAAGGTCTTTTCTCACCAGTCACCATCATACACACTGTTATTACTGTTTAACTGCAATAATACCAATTACAAAGTGTTTTAAACAACACGTGCAATAACAATCATTTAAACCGTGCAATATGTCTGATAGCGTAACTACTTACTCATGGTCTGTTTTTTTATCTTCTTCTTTGTATTTATACATTGTGTTGTGTTTATACTGTATACTGTATTATGTCTCTCTTCTTTTATATACTTGCATTTCTTTTTCTTTGCTGCTATAACAGAGAAATCTCCCCATTGTGGGACGAATAAATTTAGATCTTCTCTTATCTTAATAAATTGTGAATTCAGCTCCTTCCATTGCTGAACTAGATAGATAGATAGATAGATAGATAGATAGATAGATAGATAGATAGATGGATGGCCTGCACTCTTTTGTAAGTAAGTAAAAAAAAAAAAAACTTGAACTAGGACCACATAGTGACACTCATCCTTGCAGCACTGCTTGATCTGGAAAAATGTCTTAGTTTATTTGTCTTTCCTTTTGTTCCCAATGCAGCTTTAAAGTGAAGTTCACAGGATAACAAATCAAAATCTGCCTTTTTTTGTTCGTTGCTGCTCTTGACAAATATACACCTCAGTTGCTGAAACTGTACAAAAAGAGGAAAATAGGATATTTTGGTGAAAAGATGGAAGAGGTTTTGATGGCATTATACATCCCATAAATTTCTTATTAATTTAAAATGTTGAAAATACTACAATGCAGAATGCCAGTCATGACCATATGATTCAGAATTTTATATCTGAAAATGATCTTTTTAATATTGTTTTTTTTTTACATTATGTTTTACATAATTAGTTTTTCCAAGCGGCAGATGTACATTTGCACACACACTCACTGAGCATGTATTCTTGTTTCAGGATGAGTTGGAGGCCCAGGAGGGAGCAGTGGCTCTGGTGTCAGGTGTGAATGAAGACGTGGTGCCTAAGGGAGTTTCCTTTAACACTCACTATGTGTCAATCATCCTTGAGGATCAGGTTGTAATGTTCCATAGATTTTGTACTGATTTACTTGTAATTTTGTTAAGTGGCTTTTTTGAGTTCATCCACGTTGTCTTCTTAAATCTCGATGATGGAAGGAAGCAGCTCAAACCACAGTTACAGGCTCTGAAATCAGCTGGAGTAAACTATTGAGAGGTAGGAGTTTTTAGGTTCAACATTGTTAACTAACTACTGTTAGACTAATCACACAATGCTGTTTGAATTCATGGGTCATTCCTAATCAATTAATTCTCAATTATTTTTACCCAAACCCTTCAGGTGAGAGTTTTGTAAATTCAACTACATGTTTAAATAAATATAACAATTACATTTATGTGAACATTTTTAGAGTAAGAGTTCAAGATATGTGGGAGAAGATCAAAATGTGCCTCTTCTGATTGATCTGATGTATCATATACAGTACAAGTCAAAAGTTTGGACACACTTTATCTTTGTTTTTTTCAACATTGTACATTAATACTGAAGAATCCAAACTATTAAAGAACATGTTTAGAGTTATTTATTAAACAAAAACATGTTAAAATAACTTTTATTGTTGGAAAACCATTTCAGGTGAGACTGACTGAGAGAATGCCAAAAGTGTGCCAAGCTGTCATCAAAGATACTTAGAGAGATACTTTTAATAATCTAAAATATAAAAAAGATTGTGGGTTGTTCTTGTTGTTTTTGTTTACTACATAATTCCATGTTCTTTCATAGTTTGGATTTCTCAGTGTTAATGTACAGTGTTGACGATAATAAAATATTAAGAATAAAATAAAGAAAAAGCAGGTGTGCAGAAGCTTGACTGGCACTGTATCACATTTTTATGTATATTTATGTATATACACTTAAATAGAAATATGTATAGCATTACATTAATTGTCACACTTAAAGATGTTGTGTCAGGGATCCTCCTGCCACGCCCCCTCCACGGATCTCTCTCAGCCGCTCTCGGCGCTAATCGCCGACACCTGTCCCTCGTTACCATTCCCCTTTATAAGGTCCCGTTCCGACCTCACTCGCTGTCGGATCTACTATGTCATGTACAGTGATTTACCAGATTCCTGACCTCCAGCGTTCCCCACTGGTTCCTGCTCCGTGTTCCGATCCTAAGGATTATACCCGCTTTACGGGTTACACACGCGTTCCAGGTCCGACCCGCTTTACGGATCCTACCCACTTTCAGGATTATCCCCGCATAACAGATTATACCTAGTTAAGTATATATACCTAGTTACATGTAATCAAATGGAGTGATTGTTTATATGTAAATTATTAAGTTATTCAATCAATCCATTTTCTCAAATGGTTTGAGTTGAACTTACTAATCAGGTTTTAGAGTGTAATAAGAAAAAGAATGAGAATAAAAAGATGATGAAAGAAGAAGAACTCACTCGTTTATAAAGCCATCCTCTGATCACTACTGTGCAGTTTGGATCTCTCTGCACTGAGCGAGACCTTTTACTAAATGACTGCAGTTTTGTGTCAGCCTACACACACACACACACACACACACACACACACACACACACACACACA
>JAAIIK010018605.1:3641-19824 GCA_014706435.1 Silurus glanis | reverse complement strand
GTACTCCTGCTGGTCAAAAGTGAATAAGTCGACAACCAGTGTTGGGGTAACGCGTTACAAGTAACGTGCGTTACGTAATAATATTACTTTTCTGGAGTAACGAGTAAAGTAGCGCGTTATTTTATAAATTTACACACTAATATCTGAGTTACTTTTTAAAAAAAGTAATGCGAGTTACTTTTCAGTTAAATTATTTTTCATAAAAAAATAAATACTGAATTAAAATGAACGTAGTCACGTAGAATCGCGCACTCATACGTGCGAGCAGCGGGAACAGAAGCTGGTCAGAAGCGGAGATGGCAAACTAGGGATTACATTACTGTGATGGATGTATTCTTATTATTTTGAAATAGTCGAGGAAAAGGAGAAGGGAATAATGGTTAAGTGTAGATTATGTGTTGGTGAAAAGCTCTTGTCAACTGCAAAAAATACCACCTAAAAAAAAAAAACATCTGCATGCAAAGCACAGCACTACAGATGTGTGCGCACGCGCGTGTGTGTGTGTGTGTGTGTGTGTGTGTGTGTGTGTATAATGTTGCATATATGGAAATGTAGACAGAAATATAGAACATTTTTGCTGACTTTCCACCACTGCAGATCTATAGACTGCTCAGAATAAAAGTTTTCCGTGGGAGACACATGTACGATGCCATCGCAGCAGAGAGAGAGAGAGAGAGAGAGCGAGCGAGCGCAAATTCACAGCTCATTTGCTCTTTTTGGGAAGATAAACTGCCACGGTCACTGATAATAGCGCGGACTTTGTAAAAGCGTTCAGAATGTTTCAAGCTGATGGTCAGGACGAGGTCATATTTACGGATTTGCACGTTACATTACTGACGGTGAAGGCAGATTGAAAAGCAGTGTACAGAAGTGCGACTGGAAAGTGTTCAGCCTTGTGATCAAAAGTTAGTCGATCATCTTATTGTTCTCTAAGAAGTTATTAAACATTTTAAATGTTTAAGACATGTCTTTTGCCCTAATATAACTTATTTCTTAATGGCAGTTATCTATATTACACCTGTTACACCTGTAAGGCGTGAAAGAGATAAAAGTAACGCAAAAGTAACGCAAAAGTAATATAACGCATTACTTTCCATAAAAAGTAACTAAGTAACATAATTAGTTACTTTTTTGAGGAGTAACTCAATATTGTAATGCGTTACTTTTAAAAGTAACGTTGCCCAACACTGTCGACAACTATCTTCTTCCATGGTCTTTCAGGAACACTGTGTGGTTGTAACGGCTCTTTGGTTTGCGTTGTTGGTATGTGCTGCACACTTCACAGTTGTTTACCATCTCCGTTATACTCTGAGACGTCCCAGGACAGAAGAGCACATCTCTTACTCTCCACCTACAGCTCTCTATCCCTAAGTGACTTTTTTAGCATTTCTAGAATTCTCTTTAGCATTTCTGCTCTCATGGTTGCTCTAAAAATTAGTCGTTCTTCTTTAAAGACAATTCCATCCACAACTGTAATTTCTTCTCTGATGTTCCAATACATTTGTATTTCTTTTGCAGCTTGGCTCCTCCTATCCGGCCATCTGTTCAATGCTGTCTCTGCAAGATTTTTCAGTTACATTCTTTTCAATTTCCTTTTGGAATTCCTGTAATTTTGCATTTGACACAGGCAGGTTTGACATCAACATGTGCACCTGGGCTTCTGTTTCTATATCAAGTAAGTTAGTCTCTGGTAAGTACGTTCTGGATTACGCATCAGCAACAAGCAGTTCCTTACCTGGTTTGTACTGCACTATAACCTGATACTTCTGTAGTCTCATGAACAGTCTCTGTATTCTAGCTGGAGCACTGCTTAGGAGCTTTTTCATAATTGCTTCCAGTGGTTTATGGTCAGACTCTACCATAACCTTTCGTCCATACACAAATTGGTGAAAGCGCTCCGTTCCAAAAACATCTGCCAACATTTCTTTCTCAATTTGTGTGTAGCGCTGTTCAGTTTCATTCAATGCGCGTGAAGTGTAAGCTACTGTCTGGTCCTTTTGAAGTAAGACAGATCCTAGTCTGCTTTTTGATGCAACAACCGAGACTGTTACTGGTAACCTCACATCATAGTACCTGAGTATGGGTGTTTTAGTCAGAAGTGTTTTCAGGTTGTTGAAGGCATGCTGCTGTTCATCCTGCCACTACCAGGTGACATCATCCCTGGTAATCCATCATCTAGCTTGAGTTGCCAAAAACCTGTGCTTGCATCCAGCACTGTGAAGTATTTGGCTTTGGTGAGTTATTTTATCTACTGTTGGTAGCTGGTAATGTTCCCTCATCACTGCTGTGTTGAGATCACGGGGGTCTAAACAGATTCTCAGTTTCCTGTTAGACTTTTCAACAATTACAAAAGGGTTCACATACTGTGTGGGCTCTTCAATCCTTCTTAGCACATTTATTTTCTCCATTCTGTTTAATTCTGTTTTGAGTTTTTCCTCTCAGAGTGACAGGAATTTTCTGAGATGGATGTACTTTTGGAACCACAGTTTCATCTATTCGTATTGTGTGTTCTCCGTCTAGGCAACCCATGGCTTCAAAAACATCTGCATTTTTCTTGAAAATGTCCTTGTTCAATGTCATCACTTTCCTGATGAGCCTCATTTCCTCACATGCATGAAGTCCCTGGATTGTTTTAGCCTCTGCTGTTACCACAATGAAGTCCACTACATATGTTTTGTCATTATATTTCACTGCCAAATTACACTTTCCTTTCCCAGGAATTTTGTCTCCTGTATATGTAAACAGCTTTACATTAGTGAGTCTAAGAGCATTCTTTTTCCCAAGTCTTTGCACCAAGCTGTAAGGAATTACATTGGCTTGGGCTCCAGTGTCCAGTTTAAATTTTACACTCTTGCTTGCTATTTTCAATTCAGCTGTCCATTCATCCGTCTGTGGTTGTATTAGAACCATACACATGAACAGACTAGGTCTCTGATCTGTGACGTCATCTTTATCAACCATGTGCACTTATTTCGATCTACACATTTTAGCAAAGTGATTCATTTTTTCACAGTTCTTGCACTCTTTGCCGTATGCAGGAGAGTTGCATGAAACATGCTCAGTTCTTTTAGAAGTCTTTCTCTCATTGCATCTGACGTGATCCCACAGACAACTCTGTCTCTGATAAGGGATTCTTGCAATTGTCCGAACTCACATGACTTCGCTCTTAACTTTAGCTCAGTAACATTCCGGCTAATGAACATTTCTCCTTGCACACAAGTGAAAAACTTGTACCTCTCGTAAGTTATATTCTTAATAGGGTTACAGTAGTCTATTATTTATTCCATAACTTCATGATATGGCTGATCAACTTTATTAGCATGTAGTTACAGCAGGTCTGCACCTCTCCCTTATTTTTAAAGATCGGTACTAGTTAAAAATCGGTACTAGACTTTTGCAATATCAGTACAACCCCAATTCCAAAGAATTTCAGGACGTTGTGTAAAATTTGAATAAAAATAGATTGTAATGATTTGCAAATCTCATAAACCTATATTGTATTTCTAATAAACATAGAAAACATAAAATATTTAAACTGAGGAAATGTGCTATTTTAAGGAAAATTTAATTTAATTTAATTTAATGTAACTTATCTTTATAAAGTTGGAACGGTGCAACAAAAGTCTGGAAAAAGTAAATGTTATTCAAATGAAACAGTTGGAGTAAGTCTTTCCAAAGAATTAGGTTAACTGATAACAGTTCAGTAATATGATTGGCTATTAAAAGTGTATCTGAGAGCAGCAAAGTCTCTTAGAAGCAAAGATGTGCAGAGCATGCCTGAACATGATCCAGAAGTGCCACCCTCCTCTCTGGGCCAAAGCTCATTTAAAATGTACTAAAGAAAATGGAAATATTTTCTGTGGTAAGACAAATTGAAATTTAAATATGTTTTTGAAAGTCATTCTCACCACATCCTCCGGATTAAAGAGAAGAAGGACTATCTGGCTTGTTATCAGTGCTCAGTTCAAAAGCTGCATCTCTGATCATATGGGGTTGCATTAGTGCCTGTGGAATGAGCAGCTTGCACATTGGGAAAGGCTCCATAAATGCTGAATAGTATATGTACAGGTTTTAGAGCAACAAATGCTTCCATCCTAAAAATGTGTTTTTCAGGGAAGGCCTTGTATTTTTAAGCAAGACAATGTTACCTGCATCTATTACAATAACATGACCTCATAGTAAAAGAGTGCTGAACTGACCTGCCTGCAGTCTAGACCTTTCTCCATTTAAACCTGTGAAGAAGCAGCTTTTGAAAAGGCTTCAGAATGCGACAACCCCTAAATTATACCTGAAACCTGGATCATATAATATTCTAGATTGTGTATAAATGTGTAAACAAGTCCCTGGACAATTTACACCCATTTTCCATGGCATCTATATATATTTAACTAACTGACCTCTTTATTAATATTACTTTTTTTATTTGATAAATCTCTGTAATTTACAGTATAAGATGTGTTGACCAGGACATCCAGAGCTGGATTTCATTTTGGGGGCAAATGTTATGATTATTATCAATATTAAGCCCAAATTTGAACCAATGGTGGCAGCACAAAATCTTCTTAAATCCCTTCTTAATCAGTCATCCAAGGCAGTTTTATACTAAGGTAGAGTGACAACACTATTAATCTTTATTTATCACAGGGGGATGTGCCACAGGGGGACGTGTAAACCCAAGAACCCAAGAAGGGGGACGTGTGAACCCATTTCCCAATTTTTTCTCATAATGTAGGTACAAAATCTGAAATTCTTTACTAGTGCAAAGGTGAAGCTCTGGTGCCTTCAACCCTTTTCCCTTTTCGTTATCTTGTGTTTCTGTCATGAATGAAATCTATATTTTCTGGTACAAAGCCAAGTTAGGATATTTAAAGAAGCTCTTAATGAGTGAGTAGAATCAGCACATTTGGAGCAGTAATGAGCACAACATATTTTGTTCTTGAGTAATTTATTCCTGAGTAATAAATGTGTCAAAAGGACAAAAGAGCTGAAGTGATGACCAGAATAGAGGGTCATTAAGCAGCCACACATGAATTACATGCTACTTTTTAGACAATAATGAGGAATGTGAGCATTACACTGATGTCTGAAAACGGTACATCGGGACTGTGTTTTTTGGTACTTCAGAGTACACTTTTAGAAATTGCTATTAATTTACGGCAGAATTTTAACAGTGTAATCATCTTATGTTCAAAAGCAGTACATTATTGTTTTATTGTTGTAAAATGATGAAGATACAATATAACAGCATTTTGCTGTATTTAGTACTCAAAGGAAATAAAACATTACTATCCATTATTTTTGTAAACTGCAGTGAGCACCTGGGGACTTTTATCTGTCTTCATAAGATTAACAGGTGAGTTCCCTTTTGTTTGCTAGACAAAATTCATTACATTTGCTATGGCAACCAGTGTTGGGCAACGTTACTTTTAAAAGTAATGCATTACAATATTGAGTTACTCCCCAAAAAAGTAACTAATTACGTTACTTAGTTACTTTTTATGGAAAGTAATGCGTTATATTACTTTTGCGTTACTTTTGCGTTACTTGTATCTCTTTCACGCCTTACAGGTGTAACAGGTGTAATATAGATAATTGCCATTAAGAAATAAGTTATATTAGGGCAAAAGAAATGTCTTAAACATATAAAATGTTTAATAACTTCTTAGAGAACAATAAGATGATCGACTAAATTTTGACCACAAGGCTGAACACTTTCCAGTCGCACTTCTGTACACTGCTTTTCAATCTGCCTTCGCCCGTACGCATCGTACATGTGTCTCCCACGGAAAACTTTTATTCTGAGCAGTCTATAGATCTGCAGTGGTGGAAAGTCGGCAGAAGTTTTCTATATTTCTGTCTCCACATATATTCAACATTATACACACACACACACATACACACACACGCACACATCTGTAGTGCTGTGCTTTGCATGCAGATGTTTTTTTTTTTTTTAAGTGGTATTTTTTGCAGTTGACAAGAGCTTTTCACCAACACATAATCTACACTTAACCATTATTCCTTTCTCCTTTTCCTCGACTATTTCAAAATAATAAGAATACTTCCATCACAGTAATGTAATCCCTAGTTTGCCATCTCCGCTTCTGACCAGCTTCTGTTCCCGCGGCTCGCACGTATGAGTGCGCGATTCTACGTGACTACGTTCATTTTAATTCAGTATTTATTTTTTTATGCAAAATAATTTAACTGAAAAGTAACTCGCATTACTTTTTTTTAAAAAGAAACTCTGATATTAGTGTGTAAATTTATAAAGTAACGCGCTACTTTACTCGTTACTCCAGAAAAGTAATATTATTACGTAACGCACGTTACGTAACGCCACTGATGGCAACTAACATGTATGTTGGATATTGGAAGTAAACCTATCTTCTATTTGCTCATTTTCAGTGATTCATACGCCAAATGCACCACTGTGGTGTGCAGCTGGATTTCTGACTCGGGTCAAGACTCCGCAGAAAGTGCCACAGCGCTTCAGGACCCCTTTGAAGACGATGTGGTGTTCCAAGCTCCTCTGCAAAGAGCGCATTTACTTACCATAAAAAAAATTATTATATAATTATTATATAATTTTGTCTTTCTATTTTACAAAAGGGAAATAAAAATGTGTCATGGATGTGAAAATACCTTTGGTAAAAACTTTTTTTCATTGTAAGGTTGTTTCATGGAATTGCCCTCCTAACATATCTTATAACCAGTGTTGTGCTAGTTACTAAGAAATAGTAACTAGTTACAGTTACTAGTTACTTCATTAAAAAAATAACTGAATATATCACAAGGATTTCTGAAATAAAAAACAAAACAAGCTGAATAATATATTCAGAATCAAAAACTAAAGTGACTTCTGCATCATAAAAGCTGTTGTGTTGAGCTTTTAAAAATGTTCCTTTCACAGCTTAAGTATGAAAACTATCAACAATGTACAACATAACACCGGGTTAGCTTCTAGCTTCTAGCTTCGTCAAGGCGCAGAGTCTCGGAGGCGCTTCGACAGATTGGAGTTGCTGTTTATCGCAGTAGATACAACCTTCGAACCAGAAAGACACAGCTTACATTTGACTAAAAGGTCTTTATGCTCAACTAAAGTGAAATAATGAGCATATTTCCACTTTAAGAAACTCATCTTGCTCTCGCCATCAGTGTTGGGGAACGTTACTTTTAAAAGTAACGCATTACATTATTGAGTTACTCCCCAAAAAAGTAACTAATTGCATTACTTAGTTACTTTTTATGGAAAGTAATGCGTTATATTACTTTTTCGTTACTTTTGCGTTACTTTTTCTTACCTGGCTAAGGCTTGATCTCTTTCAGGCCTTACAGGTGTAACAGGTGAGAAGTTCTTGTACTAGTGTTTAATGCAGTAATGCACGGGTGGCCAACCCGAGGCTCGCGAGCCGCACGCGGCGTTTTATGGCTGGTTTCATGCGGCTCTTACGTTCATATCGAAGTTTGTGTTTGTTTGTTTTTAATGTTTTTAACTCCAATCTGTCGAAGCGCCTCCAGAAACTCCGCGCCTCGACGAAACTAGAAGCTAACCCGGTGTTATGTTGTACATTGTTGATAGTTTTCATACTTAAGCTGTGAAAGGAACATTTTTAAAAGCTCAACACAACAGCTTTTATGATGCAGAAGCCACTTTAGTTTGAAATTTGTTTTTAAATGGCTGAGTAAGAGTGCTGTTCTTAAAAATATGCAGGTGTATAATTGACTGTACGGAGGAAATGTGATCATATAACCCCGATCTTATCGTCCCTACACTGGCTACCTGTTAAGTTTCGAATCGACTACAAACTACTGCTTCTTACTTACAAAACACTAAATGGTTTATCTCCCAGTTATCTTTTCAGTCTTCTAACACGCTACAATCCGTCACGCTCCCTGAGATCTCAAAACTCCAGACTTCTAGTAGTTCCTAGAATAGCAAAGTCCACAAAAGGTGGTAGAACATTCTCATATTTATCTCCTAAACATTGGAATGGTCTTCCTGACTTAGTTCGGGGGTCAGACACACTCTCCCAGTTTAAGAGCAGATTAAAAACGTATCTTTTTAGCAAAGCCTACACATAACACACATCACATATCATAACCTTGTGCTCCAGAACATCTGATCACATGCACATTATCAACTTGTGCTGTTAATATCATGAACAGCAGCTACGCTAATTTCTCTCCACTGCTTCTCTTTCTCTCCCCATCCCGAGGCATCCTGAGGTTGCTCCAGCCCCAGTCACGTCCCACCTCATGAAGATTGTGGACCTTTAAAGAAGTAGATGCCGAACTCGCAAATTTCCCGTACCACCCAGAGACATACCAGTGCCAATTGGATCCCACTTCATGTGGGGATTTGACATTGGAACTCCTGGAGTGTTTAAAGGCTCTGGCATGGAGAAGCTGGTGTTGGATCTGTGATGATCGCAAATGTTGAGCTATTTTATGAGTTGCTCAGTAGCTCCCAGTTTTATAGCCACAATGACTGTATAAGTCTGTAGAAAGAACATTACTTATAATCACACATTCCAGTGCTCATGTTAGTTCTCACTATCCAGTGTTCTGTATTGTTTAAAGACTATAATCACTCTCTTGATGTCACCCAAATGAGGATGGGTTCCCCTTTTGAGTCTGGTTCCTCTCAAGGTTTCTTCCTCATAACATCTAAGGGATTTTGTCCTTGCCACAGTCACCATGGCTGCTCATGAGAGATAAATACACATCATTCACCTTAACTGTTGATTTCTGTAAAGCTGCTTTGAGACAATGTCTGTTGTGAAAATAGAAATAAACTTGACTTGACGACTTTAATGTACAGCTGTATAGTGTACTGTATCCACTTGTATTCATAGCCAACGTGTGTTACATCAGCAGTGTATCTTACTGCAACATGTACTGCAAACAAGTTCAACACAGAGTTCACCATCAAAATTCCTGTACCCTCGTGTACCTGATCACTAAAACACATTTCTAACACCGATTCTGACTGAACCAGATTCTGATTCATTATAATTCTGATTCAGCAAAATTCTCAATTTGATTGATTCTAAATTTATTTGGCAAAAAAATTCTGAAGGAAAAATAAAATGTTGGAAATGAAAAATAAACGACTTGTTGCTTCTTTATTAGAAATATTCTTTAAATAAAAATGTAAAGTTTCTACTTTTCATGAAACAATATCTGTTATTTCTAATATTTAATTTTTGATCACATAATCTCACTAAAAAAACTTTCTTTCGGCTTCTCCCGTTAGGGGTCGCCACAGCGGACCATCCGCATGTTTGATTTGGCACATGTTTTTACGCTAGATGCCCTTCCTAACACAACCCTCCCCATTTATCCGGGCTTGGGACCGGCACTAAGGCTTGTGCAACCCTAATGGCTGGGGTAGGTTCCCTGACCGGGGATCGAACCCGGGCCGCAGCGGTGAGAGCGCCGCATCCTAACCACTAGACCACCAGGGAACCGATCACATAATCTCACTGTACCATAATAATGCAGATAGAATGTGTTTTGGACTTTGTGGAGGAGCTTCATCGTATCAGAGACGCTGTAGAAGGACAGAGTTCCTGCACTGTGATCCACATACACTCCTATTCTGGAGGATGATGGAACATTGAGATCAGTCTTAATGTTGTTGTGATAGAAAGTGAGAGAAGAAGAATAACACTGCAGACTCCAGGACTGATTGTTGTGTCCAAACCAACACTTATTACCCCATCCTTTCCTTCTGATATTTTTAAATGAGACTGATATGTGCACACACTCCTCACTGCTCCACTCCACCTCCCAGTAACAGCGTCCACACACACTCTCTTTACTCAACACCTGGTCATAGGAGTCAAATCTCTCTGGATGATCAGAGTACGGCTTCTTTGTCTCACTGCGTGTCACCACTTTGTTCTTCTCAGACAGAATGAGTTTATAATTTACTGTGTTGGGATCCAGAGTCAGATCACAGAAATCTAAACACATGAACAATGGAAATGTGTCAGATATTAAAAATATATCAAAGCATGTACTGAAGGTAGAGAGAGGTGTGTGTGTGTGTGTGTGTGTGTGTGTGTGTGTGTGTGTGTGTGTTTGTGTGTGTGTGTGTGTGTGTGTGTGTGTGTGTGTGTTTCACACATACACTTCAGAAAATCTTCTCTGCTCTTTGGTTCTGAGGTTAAAATCATCTGAACTGCTGCAGCTGTGGAGAAACAGAAGACATATTTTGATGAAGGAAATGAGCTGCTTTGGTAATTATCATAAAGAACAGCTTTTTTCCTAGAGCTGTCTCTTTACTGAACTCTGCCACTCACTGATACACTACCACATTTTCCTCACACTTCATTATTTCTCTAATGGACTGTCTACTCAAAAACTTGTGCTTACCGGGACACTGATCATTTCTCACCCCACACTTTGTTATTGCACGGACTGTTTACACAAACCTTGCTCATTTGCACACTGCTCTTCTTTGTATTGCTGCTCATCATTATTTACCATTGTATATATATATACCCGTTCTCTGTTCATAGTAATAACAATATATTATGTTCAATGTTCACATCCTTCTGTAAATCTCTGTGTATAGTAATAGGCATCTGTATATTATGTCCACAGTACATATACATATATATACATATATATAATTTCATCTGTATAATATTGTTCATAGTACATATATATTCATAGTCATCTGTAATTATTCTCATAGTACATATATATTAATCTGTATATTATGTTCTTAGCACATATATATTCACCTGTATACTACATTTATAGTACATATACATCTTTAAATTACTGTTTATAGTCTATATTATCATTCTATTTAACTATTTAACTATGTAAATCATGTAAAAACTGTATATCCTGCACTTGCTGTTATTGCACTCTGGTTAGACCCAAACTGCATTTCGTTGCCTTGTACTTGTACATGTGTAATGACAATAAAGTTGAATCTAATCTAATCTAATCTAATCTAATCTAATCACTACTGAATAAATGTTATGAATGAATGATGTTGTTTATGTGACTTATGAACTCTGTCACTCTCTCTTTGTAAGAAAGGGGGAATAAATGTATGTGTGTCCTTTATTAATAGTTGAGTAGCTGAAAACACTATAAATACAGGAGTAATAATTGTAACTGCATCAAATGATCATTCCAGTGGAGAAGAACAATAACTGCAAGTTCATATAATCATATAAAATCATCATTGTGTGTTTTGGGGAAATGTTTCTGTCTCTCGTCACCATGCTGCAGAGAAAGTAAAGATTTCCCAGCAGGACAATTTCTCTCACCATGTTGAGGGATTTTGATGAAATCCTGCTGGCAGAGTTCCTCAAATCTCTTTTTCAGATCAGAGACTGATTTCCTCACTCTATCAAATGAGAGATGTTGATGGACAGTGATGCTGGGTAAGTCCTCACATCCAGAAGATACACTGAGAGACTGGAAACTCTACAAAGAGAAAGAAAAACATCATGGAGAAGGAGAAAGGTGGAGAAATATACATGTGACTATATAGACTATACACACTTTGTGTTACCTGGAGGAAATGGATGTGATCCTGTGTGTGTGAAAGCTGCTCCAGCTCAGTGATTCTCCTCTGAAGATCAGAAATCTCCTACTCCAGTTGCTCCAGGAGTCGTTCATCTCGACTCAGTTCAGCCTTCTCCTGATCTCTGATCAGCTCCATCACCTCCAAGCGCTTTTTCTCCGTGGATCTGATCATCTCAGTAAAGATCTTCTCACTGTCATCTACTGCTGTCTGTGCACTGAGCTGTTAGGACACACACACACACACACACACACACACACACACCCAGAACAACTTAGGACCCCGTTCACTACATGCTTTCGAACTCTTTGTGGATTTCACTAGAGGATTTACCTGTGGATTTACCCAGAACCATGTTTTCCCTTGGATTTAACCTTCTGTGGATTTACCTTGGATTGTGTATTTTGTAGTGTTGAACCTTTTTGTGGATTTATCTGGGTTCAGTGGAACTAAGTCTTTTGTGTTTTGCTGCCTTTCTCTTTTGTTATTAAAAAACCGCCATTCTGTCGAACTTCGGTTTCCGTACGTTCTTCCAGCCTAACAGAAGAACGGACCTCGCAATTGATCCCCAGCACGAGACGGGCTTCAACACCACCGGTGATTGCGTCATTCAACGCCTTCACGAATCACTTCGCGGACGTTTTCTGCATGGTCACCGGAATCACCTCCATGGCCGACCAACTACTCGATCTCCGCCAGTGTCGCGGATTTCAGTCTCCGTTTCCGCACCCTGGCGGCCTCTAGTGGCTGGAACGAGGCAGCATTGCTCGGAACTTACCGCAGGGGGTTGAATCAGGAGTTTCAGCTGGCAATGGCGACATATGATAACACGCTGGGATTGGAAGCAATCATACAGAGATCTATTCGTATCTCCAGATGTCTCACTGCCTGCCGATCCCCGGAGGTCGAAACACTTCAAGCCTCCGCGTCATCACCAGCCCGAGAGCCCGAGCCAATGCAGCTAGGCTCTTACAGACTGTCCCCCCAAGAACGAGAACGCCGGTTGGTGACTAGGGCTTGTCTATATTGTGGAGATTGGGGACATAGAATCACCCAATGTCCAGCACGACCTCCTCGATGGATGGTGTGTACCGTAGACTTCCCCTCCGACATCTCACATCTGTCTAAGCTCACCATCTCCCTGATAACCCCTTCTCTTTCCCTCTCGGTCTTCGCCCTAGTCGACTCCGGCTCCGCGGGGAACTTCATCTCCCAGGCGTGCCTGAACCACCTCCAGCTATGCTGGGAGAGGGGACTCACAAGAGGAAGACGGCTTTCATCACCCCCTTTGGTAACTACAAGTGCTTAAATTGTGACCAGAGGGGGTGACGAAAGCCGTCTTCCACTTGTCCCCCTGGCGTATGTGTACCAAGTTGTACGCACTCCTCAGGTCGAGTTTTGTGAAAATACGGGCTTCTTGTAATTCCTCCAGGGCGGCTGGAACCGGGGGGAGAGGATAAGGGAGTGGAGATATTTGTGCGTTTAAGCTCCGGTAGTCGATGCAGGGCCATAGTCCCGTATGGTCATGCCGTATGGCCTGTCAATCTCCCTTGCAGTCTTCCAAAACTTCATGAATGAGCCCTTCCTCCATCAGTTCGTGATTGTCTACATCGATGACATTCTGATCTATTCCCAGACACCGCATGAACATCACAATCACGTACCCCAAGTCCTAGAAATGCTACGAGAGCACCGGCTCTATCTCAATCTCCCCAAGTTTGAGATCCACCGCTCAGAGGTGCAGTTCTTGGGATATAACATCACTGTAGCAAGCATCTGGATGGACAAGAGGAGGGTGACTGCAGTGAGGGATTGGCCAGTCCCTACCGCAATTAAGGAGCTGCAGAGATTCTTGGGGTTTGCCAATTTCTACCGCCAGTTCATTTGTGGATTTAGCCAGGTCCCTGCTCCACTCACCTCACTCGTCAGGGGGAAAGCCAAGACCCTCTCATGGACCCCAGAAGCACAGGAGGCGATCGAGGAGCTCCACCGTAAGTTCTGCATCGCTCCCCTTCTCTGCCATCCCGATTCCCAGGTTGCGTTTGTGGTGGAGGTGGACGCCTCTTCTACAGGCATGAGGGGCTACCCTCTCCCAGCATTTGGGGAATCCACCCCGACTCCACCCCTGTGCCTACTTCTCCAAGAAGTTGTCCCCGGCGGAACAGAACTATGATATCGGGAATCGAGAGCTCCTCGCCATCAAACTGTCCCTGGAGGAGTGGAGACATTGGGGGCCACGCGAACATTCACCATCATTACCGACCACAAAAACCTCCAATATCTCCACGAGGCCAAGAGACTAAATCCCTGGCAAGCGAGGTGGGCCCTCTTCTTCACCCGCTTCCACTTGCGTTTTACCTATTGGCCGGGTTTGAAGAACGGTAAGGCAGACGCCCTATCTCGCATATACGGCCCATAGGAACCTGCCGACCCCATACCCATCTTGCCACCCCAGCTAATCGTCTGCCCTATCATCTGGGATCTGGATGAGGAGATCCGCCTGGCCACGCGGAGAGAGACAACACCCCCTGGTTGTCCAGAAGGTCGAACCTTCGTTCCCCCAGAGTGTTGACCGAACCTATTAAAGGCGATGCATGAGGTCCTCCGCTTAATGCAAACCTGCTACTGGTGGCCAGGCATGACCACAGAGATTGCCGACTTCGTCCGCGGGTGCAGCGTCTGTGCCATGGCAAAGACCCCTCAACACCTACCCGTGGGCAAGCTGGTCCCACTACCCACTCCACAATGACCTTGATCCCACATCGGCATTGATTTTGTTACGGATTTGCCATGATCGGAGGGAAATACCTGTGTTCTGGTGGCAATAGACAGGTTTTCCAAGGCCTGCCGGTTTGTCCCTCTCCGAGGCCTCCCTGCTGTTCTAGAAACCGCAGTGTCTGACCGCGGCTCCCAGGTTACCTCACATGTATGGAGGGCGTTCTTCCACCTACTTGGAGTCTCAGTGAACCTATCGTCAGATTACCACCCTCAATCCAACGGGCAGACTGAGTGGAAGATCCAGGAACTGGGCAGGTACTTGCGAACTTACTGCCACTAGGATCAGGTAGAGTGGTGTCGGTTCCTTCCCTAGTATGCGTAGAACTCCTTGTGCCAGGACACCACCGGTCTTACACCCTTCCAGTGTGTGCTGGGGATCCAGCCCCCACTATTTCCTTGGTCTGATGAACTTTCCTGGCAATAGTCCGGCAGTGGAATATTGGTTCCGGGAGAGCCTCAAGGTGTGGGAGTCGGTGCACACCCAGCTGCGTCAGGCGTTAAGGGAGACCCGGAGACACGCCGACGCACGGAGGCTGGAGGCCGTATGTTCCATCAACAGCTCAGGGCCCAGGTGAGGCAGAGGAGCTCCCGCCGCCGAAGATTTCGGACCAGCCCTCTGTCTACTTGGTACGGGAGTTGCTGGATTCGTGTCGTCGGGGTGGCGACCTGGAGTACCTGGTGGTCTGGGAAGGATACGGTCCTGAGGAGTGGTCATGGGTAGCCAGACAGGACATCCTAACATCCTAGACGTTGAGAGCCGCCCTTGGGGGAGGGGGTACTGTCAGGGATCCACCAGCCACATCTTCCCCAGAACCACCCATCCCTCCTAGCAGCTCTCCATCTTACTAATTACACACACCTGACATTCATCAACTCACCCACTACTTAACCCCGCACTTTCATTCACTCTTCATCCATTCTACCATTTAGTCTGGAGAACAACTTAGAACCCCGTTCACTACATGCTTTCCAACTCTTTGTGGATTTCACTAGAGGATTTACCGGTGGATTTACATAGAACCGTGTTTTCCCTTGGATTTAACCTTCTGTGGATTAACCTGTGGATTTACCTTGAACTGTGTATTTCGTTGTGTTGAACCTTTCTGTGGATTTATCTGGGTTCAGTGGAATTAAGTCTTGCTGCCCTTTTCTTTTGTTATTATAAAACCTCTGTTCTGTCGAACTTCGGTTTCCGTACGTTCTTTTAGTCTAACACATATACTGCCATATACTGCCTAATCCCTTAATCCTCCCTTAGTAAAATCTTAGATTTGATTTTCTTTATTCTTAGCTTTGTATTAATTTAATTGATTTTTCCAGTATTCTTCTTAGTTTGTGCTATTTAAAAAAAAAAAAATGTATCCGTGCAAAATATTGCTGATTTTCTCTGACTGCATCTTTAAGAGTTTCCTGTCCTGAACTTTTTCTAAATCAAATATTGCCTATATCTGAACTACAAGCTTCCTTAGCGCTTCCTGTATGTTTGTGTGTCTTGGTCATTGAACATCTTATACCACTTGTTTTCATCAACTGAAAATGTGTAAGTTCTGTGCCTAATGCTTTATTGCTCTTCTATTTTTTCTATGTTTTGTCTATATATATATATATATATATATATATATATATATATATATATATATATATATATATATATATAGACATTTTTTTATTTTTTTCTTCCTACTTAAGATTCAACTTTGATTATATGTGCATTAATGCAGTTTGATTATAGTTAAAGCATGTTGCCTGCAATTTGCTCGGTGCATTGGCTGCAATGCCCATAAGATAAGATAAGATAAGATAAGATAAGATAAGATAAGATAAGATAAGATAAGATAAGATAAGATA
>JAAIIK010018576.1:0-11618 GCA_014706435.1 Silurus glanis | reverse complement strand
TCTCTCTCTCTCTCTCTCTCTCAGTTGTCCAATCTAGGTGATCTCTCTACTTCAGTCAGTGTGGTGTTTGTGTTGCCATTGGAGACCTCTGGTTTATTATGGGATGTTTCTCCTCCTGATATTGTGAGTTACTTTATTTCATATTAGTTATCAATTAATTTAGTGGTTTATTTATTGGGAATACGATAATGTTGGTGGTGAGGAAGAATCAGGGTGAAGAAGACTGCATGATGGGACCTGAAGGCAGGAGTTGTGGGACATGGAGACAGATTGTGTCTAAACAAAGTAAACACAACATTTGTAGCGATCTGTAAAATACTATAATATTAACAAACTACAACCCAGTTTAACAAACATGAAGTGTAAAGTCACAGAGTTCATGGAGTCTCATAGTGTGAGAAAATTATATTAAATTAACTCAAAGAAGTAAGAAATAATGAAAAAGCTCATGTTTGGTGTTTTTGGGTCAGAGAATGAAGACTGTGTGGGATTGCTACAGAGACTTTATCACACGGTTTTAATATTGCTCAAGTCTCTCTAACACTTCCTCTTTACTCTGTGTTTGTGTGTGTGTGAGACAGAACGTCTCTGAAGCAAAGTGTGAAAAGCCGATGTTGCTAAAAAATGTCAACACATCAAACTACAGTCAGGTGAGGAGAGTCCATATTCATAATGTGTGTGAAATTATTATTGCCCATTTCTGATGTTTGTTTTTACTCTTCTGTTTCCTCCAATCAGAACTGCAGAGGCTCTCGCTGCCATCTGATTAGCTGCTCTGTTTTTCTATTAACCAAAGAACAACCAATCATATTTAGCTTTACAGGAAAAATTCACACACAGAAACAGGTAATTTGTACACACACACACACACACACACACACACTATCTCTCTCTCTCTCCACATGTTTGCATTTGTTTTGTGTGTTGATTGTGTATTCTTTGTGTTCAGGTGGAGTCTGTCCAGGTGGAGAGTTGGGGTTTGGTTTCATTTGATCAGGATCGTTACACACAATACCTTAATGAGGAAGAGTTACTTCTTTCAGTGAGACAACACACACACTACACAAAAACACATGAGTCCATGTCCAATGCACACAAAAAGAACACTACAATACAATTAACCTAAAAAATATACAATTTACATCAAAACACATAAACACAGTCATCACAATATCAATACTCCATGCAACCAACACACGCACACGCATACACATACACATACACATACACATCATTACACTACACACATCTGTAACCCTTCTGTGGGTATGGGGTATAAACTTTCCACACAGTAGACTGAGGTCTCAGCTGATAGATTGAGAATTACGCTAGAAATGTAGTTTCTATTACTGAAGTAAAATAAAAATAAATAAATAAATAAAAAAAAAACAGTAAAAATATTCATGGTGGTGCCCACGATTTCTGTGACATTTGGAGAAATCTAAATAAGAAACAGAGGCAGTACACGAGGGCCCACAGCATAGACAACACGCTCTCCCTGGCGAGATTAGATCAGTTTTATTTTTTTTAAGCATCACCTCACTTTTTTTTACAAAATGTTTTATTTTTCCAGTAGGCATCTCAGACCACTGCATGGTTCAGTGCACCATCAGTAAAAAGAATATTAAACCTAAGAGCAGCTACTGGCATTGTAACACTGCACTTTTAGAAGCTAATTTTAGAGTCTTTTATTTTTTTATGGAATTGTTTTAAACTGGAGAAGCAGCTTTTAACTTCCTACAGCAGTGGTGGGATTTAACTAAAGTGCAAATCAAAGTTTTTTGTCAACAGTACACTCTCAATGTCACAAGAGATATTGCCAGATCTCTAAAAGCTCTGGACATAGAGACAGTGGAACTCCAGCATTTTGAGGCCACAGGAAATCGAGGGCATATTGAAGCCCTTAAAATAGAAAAAAAAAAAGCCAAAATGAACGACCTGTTAGACACTACAGCACAGGGGGTGCTGGTCCTCTCAGGTTTATGTGCCAACTGATGAATTTTATTTTTGGTCAAGCAAAAGTGGCAAAATACCTGAGCAGAAAGAACAAAATAACACAAAATGCTGATTATGATGCAATCAGAATCTTCAAAATCAAATCAAATCAAATCAAATCAAATTTTATTCATCACATACACATACATACAGGGTACGACATGTAGTGAAATGCTTTATACGATGGTCTGGCATGAGGGAATAGGATGGGGGAAAAGAAAAGAAGGCAGATAAATAAGTATAAGGTATAAGAAAAACTATATAAAATAAAATAAAAATAAATAAAATAAAATAAAAGAATATAAGGTATAAAGATATATAAAAAGATAATTGTATGAAACAAATATACATATAAACAGTAAACAATGTGTAGTAAAAATGTAAACAATAGACAATTTGTGGTGGGTTGTCCATAAAGTGTCCGTGTGCGGTATGGTGTGGTGTAAAGGTCCGTAAAGTGTCCATGTGCAATATGGTGTGGTATGAATAAAATAAAAAAGCGCACTGTGCTGTGCAAGTCCAGAGTTTAAAGTGTCGTGGTGCGAACGGTGAGATATGTTTAAAGTGACGTGGTGCGAAGGTGAGATATGTACAGAGAAGTGTGATGATGGAGAGAGTGGGCCAGTTCTAGATCCTGGGTGTTTCCTGGTTTAAACACCGAATGGCCTGCGGGAAGAAGCTCCTCCTCATTCTCTCTGTGTTCGCTTTCAGGGAGCGGAAGCGTTTTCCCGAATGCAACAGAGAAAAGAGTCCATTATTCGGATGGCTGAGGTCCTTCATAATCTTCCTAGCTCTGGTCCAGCACCGCGTGCTATAGATGTCCTGCAGGTTAGGGAGCTCAGTGTGGATGGTACGTTCAGCTGAACGCACCACCCTCTGGAGGGCTCGTCTGTCCTGCATGGTGCTGTTCCCGAACCAGGAAGTGATGCTACCCGTCAGAACGCTCTCAATGGTGCAAGTGTAGAAGGTCTTAAGCACCTGAGAGGGTAGTTTAAAGTCCCTTAAGCGTCTCAGATGGTACAGACGCTGCCGGGCCTTCTTCACCAGGGTGTTGGTGTGACAGGACCAAGACAGATCCTGTGTGATGTTAACACCAAGGTACCGGAATCTTCTCCAGACTCACGAAATCCAGGATTGTGGTTGATGTTAATGTGTATAAGAGTTTGGGGAATGTGAAGATGTTTGAGGTTGTGTGGTGCTGTAATGAAACTCTGTGTTCTGTAAGAGATGAAAAATTATATTTTGCACCAGAACTGAACCAATTTGAACTAAACACCCCTCCCCCACCACAAGTGTCATTACCTGATTTTATTTGTCTGTTTATCATATTATTTATTTATTTATTTATTTGTTTATTCAATTGACAAATCAAACCTGATACCATCTGGCATTAAATATGACTTATGTCAAATTATTGTAAAAGTCAAAAGTCTCTCTCTCTCTCTCTCTCTCTCTCTCTCATTTCCTCCTTCCCCCCTCTCTCTCTCTTTTCCTCCCTCTCTCTCTCTCCCTCTTTCTTTTCCTCTCTCTCTCTCTCTCTCTCTCTCTCTCTCTCTCTCCAGATAGTATCGGTGGTAGAATCAGTGTCTCAGGTGCACACGGCTCTGATCGCCTCCCTCTCGGTGTTATTCGGTGTGGTTGTGATGATTGTGCTGTTTGTAGGATTGTATAAGGTGAGTGTTTAGTACACAGGAATCAGGACTGTGTTCAGTACTGTTGATTGATCGATTGTTGATGTGTCATGTTGCATTGTGTTATGTTGTCATATTATGTGTTGTGTTGTAGGTTGGGTTCTTTAAATCGAAATCTTTTGAAAATGCTGCTCAGGAAGCTGATGGAACGACATCGACCATTAGAGATGGGAACGACTCCAACACACCACCTGAAAACACTGATGGACAAACAGAAGCCAACAGCACACACACACACAATCCCAACACATCCAACAACAGCAACACTGCACGTATTATGGAAGAAAAATCAGTTCTGTAATGATAGAGTTCAGAGTGTGTAGAGTTAGAGTTAGATGAAACACAATGGAAGACTCCATTGAACCAGTGAAATGTAAACAAAGTGTGTGTGTGTGCGTGTGTGTGTGTGTGCGCGCGTGTGCCCGTGTGTGTGTAAAGCACATTTCCATATTATAGATAACTTAAATTCAATATTAACAATTTTTTAAAACATTTATTTTATAGCACATGTTGCTCTTCACACATCTGCTTTAAAATCTAAACATTGTTTTGTTTTTATCTATTTGTTAATAATAGAATTTAAATTTGTAAATAAATGGCAGTGCTGTGGTGCATTCTGAATTAGAATTTTTAAAACAATAAATTGGACAGAAATAGATATGCAGAGTAAATAAACTGATCATGATAATGCTTGGAATAAAACACAAATAAATCTGTCCTGTAAATATTAATTCTGAGGAACAGCAAAAAGATCAGGAAGTGACACCGAGTTACTGAGATGTTTACACAGATCTATCATTTATCATATTTAATACACTTTCAGAGATTGTAGATGCATAAGATAAATAAAGCAATTTAATTTCTGTCATTTTGATTTATTTTTATTTGCATAATATCAGCATTTTGTGGGCCACATTGTATTGTGCTTTTAATAATGAACATTGTCTCAGAGCAGCTTTACACAGATAATGTGGTGATACAAATGAAGATGTTCTTTATAAGTGTAAGTTTGTCCCTGATGAACGAGCGGGTGGAGACTGTGGTGAGGGAGAAACTCCCTGAGATGCAGAAGGAAGAAACCTTGAGAGGAACCAGACTCAAGAGGGAACCTCATCCTCATCTGGGTTCCACTGAATGTCCATTTATTACAGATAAACGATGTTGAGGTGCAGTGATGGAGATCAGAGCAAACTGTAGTCCTGAGTCAATGTAGCAGACTGTTGATATTAACTACAGTCCAAATCCATCCTCAAAGCTCCTGTTCTTACTCCAGAATTCATGGAACCACCCCAAGGCATTGATGAGAAACAGAGAGAGGCGTGACAGGAAGAGAGAGGGGTGACAGGAAGAGAGAGGGGTGACAGGAAGAGAGAGGGGTGACAGGAAGAGAGAGAGAGAAGAGGGGTGACAGTTAGAGAGAGAGAGAAGGGTTAGGTGACAGGAAGAGAAGGATATGGATTATTAAGTCTCCTTATTGTATGAAAGTTAATGTCACTGTGCAGTTTGGACTCTGGTAAGATTCACTTTGGCAGCATAACTTAAAGGGAGAAGCAGAAGGAAACACAGACATGAGGATGAATTGAATTGAATTTGAGGTCATGTTCGACTGTGATCTCAGGTTGGCTGCTGAACTTCCTCCAGGAAAAGAAAAAACTAAAGGATATGCAGGAACACCAGGTTTCACATACACACACACACACACACACACACACACACACATTTTGTACAGTTCTTCAGTTACGTGTGAGAAGGACACTAAATCAGGAAGTATGAATGAGGAACAGGAAAAAGATCCAAAAATTTAAATCCAGTGAAGAACCTGAGATTCTCACAAAATAATGTGTGTAAATCACAGTCAAGGAGAAAAATACCCTACCAATACATCACCCACGCCTTTACTCACTTAATCTCCACTTACAGCCACATCTTCACTTAACCTCTCCTCCCACATCCACCCACATCTCCACTTAACCCTCCTGGGAAGTTTGGCAAGGGTTTTGAGGGTGTGTTCCTGAGAAGAAAAGGTTCAGGTGTCTGTAAAAGAGCGCACTACGTTCAGTAAAGGTTCTTAAGATTACACTGACTCTTCCCGTCATTTCAAACTATTGACGAGCGGATTCGACTCGACCGTGTGCAGATAAGTAACTGCTGCAGCTTTAAAAGTGAACGATATACAACTGGCTGTGAACGTGACCATGCTCGTTTGATGAATGCTCGACTTACTCTTTTGAAGAATACGTAGAAAGGTTGCAATGTTTTTTTCATGCAAATGACATCAAGGAAGATACGAAGAAGTGCTCCTTGCTGCTTATTGTCTGTCAAGTCAAGTCAAGTTTATTTCTCTAGCGCTTTTCACAACAGACATTGTCTCAAAGCAGCTTTACAGAAATCAACAGTGAAGGTGAACGGTGTGCATTTGTCCCTGATAAGCAGCCGTGGAGACTGTGGCAAGGAAAAACTACCTTAGATGTAATGAGGAAGAAACCTTGAGAGGAACCAGACTCAAAAGGGGAACCCATCCTCATTTGGGTGACATCAAGAGTTTGATCATAAATCTTTCAACAATACAGAACACTGGAGAGTGAGAACTAACATGAGTACTGGAGTATAAGATTATAAGTAATGTTCTTTCTGCAGTCTTATACAGTCTATATGGTTAGTAGCTCCTAGTTTTATGAGCTCAACATTTGTGATCATCACAGATCCAGCATCAGCTTCTCCATGCCAGAGCCTTTAAACACTCCAGGAGGTCCAATGTCAAAACTCCACACATGTAGCGGGATCCAGTTGGCACTGGTACATCTCTAGATGGTTTGGGATGTTTGCGAGTTCGGCATATACTTCTTCAAAGGTCCATAATCATCATGAGGTGGGACGTGACTGGAGCTGGCCAATCTCAGGATGCCTCGGGATGGGGAGAGAAAGAGAAGCAGTGGAGAGGAATTAGCGTAGCTGCTGTTCATGATATTAACAGCACAAGTTGATAATGTGCATGTGATCAGATGTTCTGGAGCACAAGGTTATGATGTGAGACATGTTATGTGTAGGCTTTGCTAAAAAGATATGTTTTTAATCTGCACTTAAACTGGGAGAGTGTGTCTGAACCCCGAACACTGTCAGGAAGACTATTCCAGAGTTTAGGAGCTAAATGTGAAAATGATCTACCGCCTTTAGTGGACTTTGCTGTTCTAGGAACTACTAGAAGCCCAGAGTTTTGAGATCTCAGGGAGCGTGACGGATTGTAGCGTGTTAAAAGACTGGAGAGATACATGGGAGCCAAACCATTTAGTGCTTTATAAGTGAGAAGCAGTAGTTTGAAGTCTATTCGAAACTTAACAAGAAGCCAGTGCAGGTCTGTGGTGCACAAACTTATTCCACTTTACGTTCGGTGCTCGCTCCAACACAGCCCTCGGCGGTGACTTATGCTAACATTTTAGCTGCCTTAAAATGTCATTACAACAATTCATTTACACAATTGTAACTCTAACTCTAACTATATTGCTGAGCTTCGGCGTTTGTCTGTGCACTGCGTTTTTTGGAGATCAGTTAGACGCCATGCTACGTGATAGAATTGTATGCTGGGTTCTGGATGAAGCACTACAGTGATGCTTACTGGCTGAACCCACACTCACATTTAAGGAGGCAGAGGTAAAAGCGCTGAAACAGCAGTGTTAAATGCTCGTCTGCTTCGTCAACAACAAAATGAATCACCTGAAAACGATGTGCATTACACTTCCCAAACACACGCATCAGCACACATAATAGTAAAATACTAAAGACAATAAAAGACATGATAAACCATGTTATAGATGTGGTGGGCAACACACCCCACAAGCTTGCAAGTTTTCCGCTGCTGTATGCCATTACTGTAAAAATAGAGCAGAACGAGTACTCTGTTTACAGCACCACTACTAAATCAAAAAATAGAGGACAAAAGCCATATCTGGCCACTGTTATATTAAACAATCTAGCACACACAATGGAAGTGGACTCAGCAGCGGCATGCTCCTTGATTAGTGAGCATACTTATAACTCGTTGTGGCCATCTCAACCTCCTGAAATGCTTGCAGACAATGGAATACTAAAGCGGTGGTCAAAGGAAGTGTTAGGGAACATTTTTGTGGAAGTTTTGTACAAAGGAATGCGGAACACATTGCTCTTGTTCGTCATCAGAAGCCAGGGCACTAGTCTGCTGGGACGGGACTGGTTTGATGCCCTGGAAATATCAGTCGAAGGAGTACACAAAATACAACTTTAGTCCGTGGAGGAAATATTGACTAAATATGCTGAGGTTTTCCAAGACATTGGGGTTTCCTCCCCAATGGGGACTCCTCCAGTTTCAATTGACATTGATACGATGGTTGCACCACGTTTTTTTAAAGCCTGACCAGTTCCTTTTGCTTTGCGACCGCAGCTGGACAAGGAGCTGGATAGATTGGTGGATGCCATGTTCGGCATTCAAGGTGCCAGATGCACCAATGCATGCTGAACGAATTGCAAAACTAACCCTTAAGGACCCTGTCATGTCCCGGGTACTATACTGGGTGCTACCTGGATGGCCAGACGAGGTACCTGACACCATTTTCTTTACGAGACTGTCAAGGCATACAGAACTTGGCAGAACTTGTCAAGGGTCACGTCATGTGCCTCCTAAGGCTAAAGTACATCCTTGGGAGTGGACGACAAATAAATGGTCCCGGCTGCATATTAACTTTGCGGCCACATTTCAGGGCAAAATATTCCTCATAGTGGTTGATGCACACAGCAAGTGGTTGGAGGTGTCTCTTATGAGTTCCATGTCATTGTCATCAGTTATCAACACCCTCAGACTCCTTTTTGCAATGCATGGATTGCCTGATTTTTGAACTCTGGACTGGTTTTTGTTTTGTGTTTTTGCTCTCCCCTTGATAGTTCTGTTTGCTGGTTTTTGTTTTTTGGATTGTTTGCCTGTGTTTTGACCCTGGACTGTTTAATTGTACTTTGTAGCCTTTGCCCCATTACCCTTTCTGCTGGCTCTATTGTTTGCCTGTGACCCATTAAAGCCTGTATTCTCCTTACCCTGTCGCATACTGCATTTGGGTCCTCACTCACCCAGTCTCCACCTAGTCACCTATGTTCCCTGACAGAATAATCTGGCTGTGCATCGTGTCCCGTGAGATTTCTGACAGATTTATATATATATATATATATAAAAAAATAATAGGAGTGTAACAGTGTATTCATATTGAAATGTTTCAGTGCAGGGCTTTCGGTTCCAATCCTTTGTACATGCAGAACATAGTTAAAATCGGAGTTCCCTTGGGAACGTATTAAATGCCGGACTGCAAGTTTGTTTAGTCTTCACCTCGCACATTGAGTGCATTTATTTATTTTTTAGCATTATTAAACTTGAAAACTTACCCAACAATGCCAAGGGTATAAAAAATAAACTAGACTTAGCGCAGTCTCACTGTGGCTACTCACTCCGTACTGGAAATAAGATTTGTTTTGTGCATGCACGAAAACGCTAAAGCATTCATAGCACTAGCGTTAGCTGCTAACCAGGAAGTGGCTAGTGGCTAACAATAACACTATGGATTATTTATCGTTTTATGTCCAGCTTCAAGACTTTCTCTTAGAAGGAGAAAATCCTGACAATTCTGCGTATCAAGGGAGTAAATGAATGAATGAAAGATGGAGGGAATGAAGACATTTGTTGCTGAAATAAATAGAACAGTTATGTAGATCATATCTTCAGAAAATTAAATATTAAATGTAAAACACACACACACACACACACACACACACACACACACACACACACACACACACACACACACACACACACACCTGTATTACCCAAATTGTCAGGGTGCGCGTGAAACAGGAGGCGGGAGCCGGAGTACAGCTCGCTCGGGTTTTAATGACAGGCGTGAGGGCGAGAGATACACACAAGCACACACACACACACACACACACACACACACACACGCACACGCACACGGCAGTCCTTCGGTTGAGAAAGTCCGAGGTGCGCTTGGGGAGAAGCGTAGCTGATCCGAGATTGTGGAGTCCGAATGGAACGGACGCATAGAGTCCTGTGTGAAACCCAGAACACAAACATACAGCAGTACGTGAAGTCCAACACATACATAGAACCCACACATTCAATAACGAACAAGGGAGGGAGTGAAAGTGAGGAGCTTATGTAGAAGCGGGGTGGAGTGATAATGAGCCTCAGGTGTGCGTGATTAAGCCTGAAGCTCCAGAGAGAGCGGAGGCATGAGTGACAACGAGACCCAGGTGTGCGTGGTTAAGCCTGGAGCTCCAGGGGGAGCGGAGGCATGAGAGCCACAAAAGGGGACGTGGCAGGTGGATCCCTGACACAAATGAGGTTTAACAAATGTAAACTTAATAAAATTTTTCCATTTATTACATTTTTATTTAATAAATATATTGTGTGCCATTTTAATTGATTACTCAATTTAATCAATAAAATAAAAAAGTGTTTTGCATTAATTTGGTTTATTCTCTTAAATGTATTTATTAAATATTATAAAATATTATTTTATATATTATTTAACCAAGCAGGCATTTTATACAAAATAGTTTTTAAATGTAAACTGTTAATGTTCACATAACAGTATATATATATATATATATATATATATATATATATATAGTGTATTATATATAAGGAAAAGTAATACAAAACTACAGCCAAGTCACAAGTATCATACTCACAATCAACTTACTCAAAAATACTTACTCAAAATACTCTTCTTTCGATTGGTCACTCACTCATTACAGACCCATTTCAAATCTCCCATTTATGTCTAAGATTTTAGAAAAGATTGTCACTGCCCAGTTATGTAACCACTTGCAAGAGAACAATATCTTTGAAGAGTTTCAGTCAGGTTTTAGGCCCCATCATAGCACAGAAACTGCCCTAGTTAAAATCACTAATGACCTGTTTTTAGCTTCAGACCAAGGCTACATCTCTCTATTAGTTTTACTAGATCTTAGTGCTGCGTTCGACACTATAGACCATGATCTTCTCCTCGATCGCTTACAGAATTACATCGGCATTCAGGGACAGGCATTAAGCTGGTTTAAATCCTACCTGTCTGATCGTTACCATTTCGTAGATTTAAATGGAGAGCTATCCAGGCTAATGCTAGTAAATTATGGCGTGCCACAAGGGTCAGTTCTAGGACCCCTGCTTTTCACAATATACATGCTTCCGTTAGGAAATATTATTAGAAGGCATGGAATTAGCTTCCATTGTTATGCTGATGATACTCAGCTATATATCTCATCTAAACCAGGCGATACAGCTCAATTAGCTCGCATAACTGAGTGTGTTAAAGAAATAAGAGATTGGATGACCCATAACTTTCTGCTATTAAATTCTGATAAAACAGAGATTTTGCTCATCGGCCCAAAAACTAGTACACAGAAGCTCCAGCATCTCAGCCTGCAGTTAGACGGATGTTCTGTAACTACTAGCTCAACGGTAAAAGACCTGGGAGTTATTTTAGACAGCAACTTATCTTTTAAAAATCACATCAATCAAGTTACAAAAACAGCCTTCTTTCACCTTAGAAATATTTCTAAGTTAAGAAATATGTTATCTATATCCGATGCAGAGAAGCTCGTCCATGCGTTCATGACCTCCAGAATAGACTACTGTAATGCATTACTAGGTGGATGTCCTGCATCATTAATAAACAAGCTTCAGTTAGTTCAGAATGCAGCAGCAAGAGTTCTTACTAGGTCAAGAAAATACGATCATATAACCCCAATCTTATCGTCCCTACACTGGCTTCCTGTTAAGTTTCGAATAGACTACAAACTACTACTTCTTACTTATAAAGCACTAAATGGTTTGGCTCCCATGTATCTATCCAGTCTTTTAACACGCTACAATCCGTCACGCTCCCTGAGATCTCA
>JAAIIK010018564.1:8532-19723 GCA_014706435.1 Silurus glanis | reverse complement strand
CACACACACACACACACACACACACACACACACACACACACACACACTGTTAATATGACTGAATATTAAGAATGGAATGAAATGGAATTTAATGGTTGATGTTTGTACCTGGAACTTTGACACCGTACACGTTCACATCTCCAACAAAATCCAGCTCTGAAATAACATCAGCAACTTCAGTGGTGGCCACGTTCTCTCCTTTCCACCTGCAGCACAAAACCCCAGACACATCACAACCAAACACCTGAGTTTTTCTGTGGGGTTATAGTTATGATCTAATGGATTGGGAGGAATCTTTCTTCTGTTTTCACTTGAAAGTATCTCCAACTCGATCCTGGAAGTAGATGAAACCCTGGTGGTCCATCCTCATTAAGTCTCCACTGTTGAGATAAACATCTCCTTCCTCAAACACATTATGCAGCTTCTTCTTCTCGGTTTGTTGTGGATCTCCTGCGTATCCCTCAAACGGGGTGATCTTGGTGATCTTACACACCAGGAGCCCAGTTTCACCTGCATGTAATCATTTTTTGGGGAATTGCTGTTATAATCACAAAACCACAGAAATGATTCATTATAATGTATAAAATAGGATTTCTGCTAGTTTCCCTTATTATTCTGTTCTAGTCTCTCTCATTTCACTCTTCTGTTTAAGCTCCTAATTCCTCTAGCAGCAGAGCTCCAGTCTCTCCTGGATCTTCTCTTCCACTGTCTGAAGAAATGATGACCCATAACCCTTAGCATATCATCTTCTACAGTCTCTGTTTTTACAACTCATTCATATGAGTACACAGTGTTAAAGGATGAGTGTGTTTATGGTGTGTAATGTGTCCTCCATCTCACCTGTAGGCACAGGGACACAGCGCCCCCTGCTGTTCCTCACCGGCTCCTGGATGTCAGTGTCGTACTGAATCAGTGCATGAGGAGACAATTTCTGCACAGACATAATTGTACAGCATTTAATCCAAAGTTACCATAATGAATCATTTTATATATTGATTAATCAAATTTATACTGTAAAAAAGTATTTGCTTTAATAGTATCTGCTGACATTTCCACCCAGATTTGCTTCTTCCCCAAACTGTTCAGGTAGAAGACACAAGTGTGTGGGACGTCTTTGGATGCAGGAGCATGAAATTCTCCCTTTACTCGATTTAGGAGACTTAAACATGTTCCAGCATGAAACTGCTCCTGTGCACAAAGCCAGCTCCACGAAGCTCCGCTTTTCATGGGTTGGAGTAGAAGATCTCCTGCTATAGAGTTCCAACCTTATTGAACACCTTTGGGATGAATGTGAACGCTGACTGCACCCCAGGAACCTCCTCACCTTCTCACCTCCATCACTACCTGACTTTACTAACACCCTCGTAGCTGAATGAATCTCCACAACATCTAGTGGAACATCTTCCCAGAAGAGTGGAGCTTTTTATTGAAACGTGGTTACACATAGAAGCACAAACTAATCTAATGGTCAGGTGTCCACAAACGTGTCACATACACTCAGTGTTTGTTTGTTTGCAGGAATCTAAAAGAGCTCGATTTTCTTTGCTCGTTTTGTTTGATTATTCTGCCATTCAGCAGGATTTTTATTCTCTATCCATCACACACCTTCTGCAGGAAGTTGACTTTCCCTGCAGCTCCCACTTTCCCCGTGTAGTTCAAGAAGGCAATGTTCCCATCTGAGGCACCGTAGAACTCTCGGATGTTCTTCACACCGAACCTGTGCTGGAATTCCTGCCAGACGTCGACGCGAAGTCCGTTTCCGATGGCCATTCGCACCTTGTGCTGCTGGTCCGTCTCTCTCTGAGAAGCATACACAAGTACATACACACCTGAACACACAATTAGTACTGGGATAAAATAGTTCCTGGTTTACAAAATCATTCATCTGTTAACCACTTGATACCCATCAGGTGAGCTTTTGCATCATCTAAGTACCTCTTCATTTTCTGATGAAATCTCTCTCTCTCTCTCTACAGGAGGTTTCTGTTACTCCACCTTTCATAGCAGGAGCTATCGGAGGTTCTTTACATCTCTATGCTTAAACATGTCTCACTGAGCAGATCTTGTTCTCCAAGACCAAACCTACCTACACTCCATTCCCAAACATAAAGCCTTACTATCTTCATCCTGGCAGTCATCATGTGTGAAAGGTGTTCTATGATGACGTATCTGGTTTGTAACTGGCCTGCATGGTTTTGGTTGTACACCCCAACCAGCTAGAACATTAAAACCACCTGTCTATATTGTGTAGATCCTCCTCGTTCCTCCAGAACAGCTCCAACTCATCCCTGCCTGGACTCCACATGTGCTCTGAAGGTGTGGTTTCTGATCCTTTAAGTTATGATGTGGAGCCTCCATGGATCAGACTTGTTTATTCAGTACGTCTCACAGACACTCGATCAGATTTGGGGCCAACACCTTGGACTCTTCTTGAAACTGAACAGTTTTTGAAGCACTTTAGGGTAGGAGGTACTAACTCCTGCATCCCAGGAACTCCACCAAAGACCTGCATTTATTTTGGTAATGCTTTGAGCCAGTTGTCAAAACCAGGGGTGTCCAATCTCTTCCACAAAAGACCAGTGTGGGTGCAGGTTTTCATTCCAACCAATCGAATCCACACCAAATTGTTTACATTGAATGATTTTCACTGACTATCAGGTGTGAATTTGATTGGTTGGAATGAAAACCTGCACCCACACTGGTCTTTTGTGGAAGAGATTGGACATCCTTGACCCAGACATTACAGTCTGATTGCACAGATCCTTACACTCTTACACATTTTTCCTGCTTCCAACACATAAACTTAGAGACTGTTCACCTGCTGACTAATAAATCCCACCCCTCGACAGGCGCCATGGTAACGAGATAATGAGCCCTATTTGTTCACGCCTGTGTGTTTAATGTTTTGTCTGATTGGTGTGTGTTGTGTTGTGTTACCTTGGGTGCGTTACAGAGGTAGCGCATGATCTCTCCGATGTACTGGATCACCGTCACGTTATGCTTCCTGCAGTCGTTCCAGAACTGAGACACTGAGAACTTCCTCCTCAACACTACAGTTATACCTGTACACACACACACACACACACACACACACACACACACACACACACACACACACACACACACACACACAGGCAACATTTACAGCAAAAAAATGCATTTTGTAAATGTTCAAAATGTATTACAGAGGAGTTTATAGGAATTAGTTGAGTCTTACCCCTCTCTATCGCCCCATTCAGGCCAATGATCAGTCCTGCAGCATGGTAAAGGGGGAGGGGGATATAGATGACATCATCATGTTTGACGTCAAACAGGCACTGGAAGAAAGTGCCACCCCATATTCGTTCATGAAGTACAACACCTGCTTTAGGGAGACCTACACACACACACACAAACACACACACTTTAGATGTTGCTCTGCGCTTGTGAGTATCAGTGTGTAGTTGTGTACCTGTAGTTCCTGATGTGTAGATGTATGCAACAGGGCTTCTCATGTTGATGTTCGCTCTCAGCGTGTGACTCACAGGTCCGTCATCACTGCTGTCCATCTTGTCTTTCAGAGCCTGAAGTCCATCCACGTCACAATTATCGCACAAGAGGAAAACATGCACACCACGTTCACGCAACTCGGGCAGCACCTCACACACTGTGCTGCGATACTCTGAAACAACACACCAGCAGCGACATCACAAACCTCAAACATCTGACTGAGATGCAGACAGCTGTGGTTCTTACGCAAACTTTTTGGAGACACAATTGTATAGGATGAAATTTTCCCTTCACTTGAACTAGGAGACCCAAACCTGACGAGGACGAAGCCCCTGTGCACAAAGCAGCTCCAGGAATATCTGCTTTACATGGGTTGGAGTGGAAGACCTCCTGCTGTAGAGACTCAACCCTATTGGAGGAATGTGAATGCTGACTGCACCCCAGGCTTCCTCCACAAAATCTAGGAGAACATCTTCCCACAAGAGTGGAGCTTATTATAACAGTGAATGGAGGCCAGGTATGATCAGGTGTCTACAAATATTTGTCTTAGGAGAGCTCTTCAATCTGAAGCAGCACTGTACAGGTGTAGAGTCAGACCTGCCAAGTTGCCCTAGTCCAATCTCAAGAAAACACCATGGTCAAATCTCAAGAATCCTTCATGAAAATGAAAGACCACATCATTCTTCCTCATCAAATTGTGTTAGTAGTGTGACACAATAAGCATTGTTGGTTGTTCATGAGATCCTCAAGGAGATCATGATATAGATGTGCTCCCAAATGAGTACAGAATCTCAGGGTTGCTAAGATTTAGTTTCACGCTATGAGCTGTTTTCCATGACAAGATATGGTGGTATCTGTGAAGACGCATGAGTGTCAGAAGGAGGAGATGGGAAGATGATCTGAGAATCATTTGCATAGCAAAGGTTTGATAAGATTGTGAGGGAATGACCTCACTGAGAGAACTGGAATATAAGAAGAACAGAAGAGAAACTGGGACTGAGTTTGTGGGACACAGTGAAGAGTCTACATGAAGCAGTTGAAGATCAAGAATCTAATCTGAATAGTGTGGAACTGGTCGGAACAATGATGATGAGTATGATGATGGTCTTCACAGTGTAACACTGAGTATGAGAGGCCTGTCTGATATCTCCAGCAGGACTGGGATGACAAATCAGAGGAATGAGTCTTCTCAAGCTTCTTAAGGCTCAACCCCTTTCAGTCAACCAGGTTTTGCAGCCTTCTTGTAAAGTTGATAATCTTCTTGGAAAAATATAGATCTAGTAGACCATCCTGAGTATTTCAGATCCTGCTGATTACAGAGATGGTGAAATGAAAACCTGACCGAATGTTTCTGAGTTTGTGATGACAAACCAGAAGAACAGTATAAGAAGATTGTCAAGCTCCTCAAGACTGGACCATTTCCAGTCCACAAGGTTCTGCAGACAAGCCTTTTGTAAAAGTTGATAGCCTTCCTGGTGCAAGGGAAACATATTGATCAAGAAGAGAGGGGGTGATGAATTTTGCCAGAACCATCTTGAAACTTTTAGAAGTTTCCATCTTTTTCTCGTAAGGAAGGAAACCCTTGCTCACTATGGAATATGTTTTGGAAGGTGGGAGGTTGCTCTCCACAGAACATGTGTTGGGTGAAGGCAGTATAGAAAGCTGGGCTGGAAGTGTGAGTTTTGCATGAACATCGGTGTGGAGTTAAACTGCAGAACCACTACAGAGTGGATAGAACAAATATTCGAAATGTGCACTTGTTGGTCTGGTATCTAATCAACCAATCAGTGGTGAGATTATTAACTGATTAAAACTACACATGCATCCGTGACACATTAAGTGCATTATGGGTAATAAAGGTGATCTCGAATACACCAAGAAAAACACACTAAATATGGATGTAACCCCTCCACCCTGCCCCTCCTGCCCCACCCCCGGTGTGTATTACCTGCCCCAGCAATCAGCACTTTCGTCTCACAGCACAAAAAGCAGTGCAGTAAAGATCTGCCCTGAATGTTGGTGTTGAGTAGAGACATGTTGCACCCGATCTTCATCAGTCCAAGCCAGAGGAAGATGAAGTAGGGTTCGTTGCCCAGGAGTAGTGCGATGGTGTCTCCCTCGCGCAGGTCCGCGTGTTTAAGCATCGCATGTGCTGCCCTGTTGCTCCAGCGGTCCACCTGCAGGTACGTGTAGACGTCATCCTCGAACACGATGAAGGCTTTGTGTGGGTGTCTGTGCACTGCATCCAGGAAGCAGTCCAGCACGGTGTAGATCGGAACTCTCCTCCGGAACCTCATGCGCCTCGTCCTGACCCTTAATGATCTCACTGCGAACGCGCAGTCGTGCAGGAAGTATGGAAACTTCACATAAAAAAACACCATGAACATCAAACCCACAACTGCAAGAACAGCAGACAAAGTCTCCATGATGACAGCAAACACAGTTATGCAAGATCGAGGGCAAAGACTGTACTTCTTTACAGCACTGTGTGTGTGTGTGTGTGTGTGTGTGTGTGTGTGTGTGTGTGTGATTTATCTACTCTTGAACCTCAGGGTCCAGCATTAACAAGTTAGATATTCACAGAGGTGGAAGTGATGAAGTACAAACACTTCATTTCTGTATTTAAGGAGTTTTTTCTGGTATCGTTTTTTTCTTTTACTTTTTACTATTGTACTAGCTGAAAGTACCCGTGCTTCGCTACGGAAGGCAGAACGCTAAGCAATATGGCAATAAGCAGTAAGCACTGAGCAGGACTGGATGATCAGAGATCAGAACGTAACGTCAACAAATAACGTACTACCCCTTTGTAGTACCGATACAGGGCAAACTACTTTGAAAATAATTTTTATCATGCATCTAACATCTAATAAGAAACAATGTAGTAAGTTTCATTAGGATCCGTAATGTTATTTCGAAGAGTTTACAATGCGTGAGAAATCGCGTTTTTCGCGAGTTAGCCGCGATCCAGGGCGAATTTTTCAAAACCCTTTCTTAGTGAGCACCTAAGACCCAAGAGGAAGGTATGTTCCAAATTTCATTGCAATCCGTTCAGTGGTTTTTGAGATTTCGTGATGAGTGAGTGAGTCAGTCAGTGGTATTTCAGCTTTATATATATAGATTATTATAAGTAATTTTTTACTTTCACTCATTACATTTATACACAAATATCTGTACTTTCTACTCCTTTTTCTTTTCCCTAGTTTTCTATTTGGTGATTTATTGTATGGGAGACAAATCTGATGATATTTTGTGTGGATTGGACATGACTACAGACGAGCAGGACAACTATGGAACTGTGCCGAACAAATGTAAAGAATATTTCACAGGGAAAACAAATGTACGAGAGAGCAAAGTTTAACTCCAGGAAAAAAGCGCTGACTGAAGCAGTTAATGATTTTAGCATAGCACAATATTCATTGTCAGAACACTGCACTTTTGGAACTCTGAAATATTAATTTTTCAGAGATACGATTGTTGTCGGATTAAAAGACACAAAATTGTCAGAAAGTTTGCAACAGCATGCAAACCTGACATTGTAGAAATCCACAGCTATGGTCAGAGTGTACAAGAGGCTGTAGAAAAGAGAAATACAGTCAGGATTCATCCAAAAAGACAAAGAAGCCCGAAAAGAAAACTAATTGGACACGTTTCCAGAACAGAGGTAAAGTTTAAGATGTGGAAAAGAAACATACCGTGTAAGGATCTCTGCTCAGCTAAACATGCTGAAAAAAACACGTAAAAAACACTGATGGAACCAGAAAGACACGTTCTGGATGTTTCTACCACTATTTCCAAAAATGACCAAAAGATACAGCAAGACATGTACAGTATTATTTTATTTTGTCCAAGAACTTTTATTGCAAAATTGCACTTTTAATTTTATAACAATTCCATCCCACCCAACACAACAACCCCAAACCAGAACAAAGGATTCAACTACACAAGTAAAAGAGGAAAAGAAAAGAAAAAACCCAACACAAAAAAGGGGAATACATAAATTAAACAAATAATAATACAAAACCCACCCCTCGAAGTAGTTAAGTAGGAAAAAGAAAAAGATTCCTCCCTTTAATCTCCCTCCAGGATACGTACATCATTTGAGTAGGTGATAAAAAATAAATAAAAAAGTCTTCCTCCTGCATCTGGTGCTTCAAGAAGAAGATTAAACCTTTAATCCACACTGATACAGAAGGAGGACCTGGGGAGCTCCAGATAACAGATTTCTACACCGAGCAGGAACAGATGCACATGCGACAACATCAGCTTGATTATGGGGTTGGAGGTAGACGCTGAGATGGAACACCAAAAATGCCAATTAAAGGGCAGACGTCTCATTTGATTTTAACTTCAGAGACCATGTTAAAGAAGAAGTTCCAAAACGTCTGCAGTTTGGGACAGAGGGCAAACATATGACTGGGTGGAAGTTTATATTTTTCACGTACGTCAGGAACGTTGAGATCTCTGATTATTCACTCTTAGAGAGATGAGTCTAGCACGTGACGTGTTAGTGCGTATATTATCTAACACCATGTCTCATTAACCATCATCATCTTCAGCTCCAATTCTTCTTCTCAAGCACTAGTGATTTTTAAATAAGAAGTGTCTCTTAACCAAGTCAGAGTGTATATTCGAGAGATAAAACCACTCACATGTTTACCAGAGTGAGATCATTACCCAACACCTTCTTACAGGGGTTTGTCTCCTTCACTATAAAACCTCTGCAGAACATTAAACCTCCTGCTATATACTGTGTAGTTCCTACACTTCCAGCACATCAGATGTTCAGAGTGACCTGAAGCAGTGTTGCCTCATGGTATTTCATGGTCTGGTTGATCAGAGGGTTCTTCTCTCACCCATGTCTTCTCTAATCTGCTCATGTCTTCCTCTCCTCTGTACAGTCAGAGGAACAACATCTTTCATTCAGCAGACTTTCATCTTCCTCCACTGAACTTTCTAATCCTGGATAAAAAACTTCTTTCCTCCATAAATAAAGTGTGTGTGAAGCAAAGTTACTTTCACTGTGTGTGTGTGTGTGTGTGTGTGTGTGTGTGTGTGTGTGTGTGCGCGCGTGCGCGCGTGCGCCCTGGCGTGTGTATTCTTTGAGAAAAGCCTGAAACAGGTTTCTGCAGGTTATGTACCTTTCGGCTTTCCATAATTTGGTTCCCTACGAATGCTGTGAGAAGTTGCCTGGTTGTTCCATCTCCTCCCCGCCTCTCCTGCACATTGGATACTAATCAGCATATCTGATCTTCCAGAGGAAATCCGTCCTCAGGCTGGAGAGTCTGGTTCACTTCTCCTCACCATGGCTCTGCTGTACACTGCGCTCGCTGCTCTGCTCCTCGTTCTTCTCCTTCTTCATCTCCGCTTCCCGTATTTTGTCCACGATGTGTTGTTTTTCCTGAAGGGGGTCCGTTTGGCCATGAGGATGAGGAAGTTCCGCAGCTCCACTCCGTGCTACACCATCCTGGATCGCTTCTTAGATGCGGTGAAGAACCACCCCGAGAAGAAGTTCGTGGTGTTTGAAGGTCGCTCCTACACCTACAGCGAGGCGGACAGATTGAGCAGTAAAGCAGCCAGGGCTCTGCTCCATCACACCGAGCTGCAGCAAGGAGACACCGTGGCTTTGTTCCTCGGGAATGAACCGAACTTCATCTGGGTTTCTCTCGGACTCTTTAAACTGGGCTGCACCGCTGCGCTCCTCAACTCCAACATCCGCTCCAGGTCCCTGCTCCACTGCTTCACCTGCTGCGGGGCAAAAACCCTCATCACTGGGGCAGGTACTACTACCCCAACCCCTAACACTCATATCTCCCAGACATACTTCTACATCTGCTCAGGGCAGGAGCAAGAACCTCCGGGGTAGGAGATACTGTAATAATAATAATAATTTATAATAATAATAATAATAATAATAATAATTTATAATAATAATAATAATAATAATAATTTATAATAATAATAATAATAATAATTTATTATAATAATAATAATAATAATAATAATAATAATAATAATAATAATTTATAATAATAATAATAATAATTATAATAATAATAATGATAAGAAGAATGATTATTATTATTATTATTATTATTATTATTATATAATATTTATTTATTTATTTTACATTCACAGTAATTAATCATTCTTTTTTTTTTTTAATCTTTCATTTTGAAAAGTTTATACAGAAGAATCCTGTACTCAGAGACTGCACTCTGAAAATAAAGGTTCTTGGCAGGTTCTTGTTTGAGGTGCATGTGAAGAACCTGAAACATCTCTGTAACCTTTCCTCCTTTTTAAAGAAACATCTGTTCACACTCCAGTCCAGTCCAGTCCAGAACAGAACAGAACAGAACAGAACAATAAATAATATTATTATTTATTTATTTATTCGTATTATTTAAGTTAATAATTAATATTGTCGATGGAAAGTTTTTCCTTTGTGAAACTCGTTCAGTCCAAAGATGAACAAGATCCATTTCTTCTTTTGCTTCATATTGTGTCTGCATGTGCTGTTATGATTAGCTCCACTCTTCTGGGAAGATGTTCCACTAGATTTTGTTGAGATTCATTCAGCTAGAAGTGTGTTAGTATAATCAGATAGAGAAGGTGAGGAGGTTCCTGGGGTGCAGTCAGTGTTCACAATTATCCCAAAGGTTTTCAGTAGAATTAGAGATCTATAGCAGAAGCTAAATAAATGACACGTTCTGCCTCGGGCTGGATATTTTACACGCACAATAAACAGTCATGAAGAAAAAACCAGATGTGATGTTAAGTCTATAAAATACATGCGAATAAATCCCTGCTGATCTTTTATTCACCGTGGGATTTTTGAAGCGTCTCTGAGGCTGGAACTGACAGTCTGGATGAACTGACCGACACTGTGACATCTTACATCAGTTTTTGTGAAGACGTGTGTGTGTGTGTTTGTGTGTGTGTGTGTGTGTGTGTGTGTGTGTGTGTGTGTGTGTGTGTGCGCGCCAACCAAAACCTTCAGCACATTCAGTAACAACAAGCCATGGTTCATAGCCAAAGTGAAAAAACTTTGAAATGCCAAGGAAGATGCCTACAGAGGGGAGGACAAAGCACTGTACAACCAGGCCAGGAACCTACTAACAACGAGATCAGAATAGCCAAAAGAAGCTCCTCTGAAAAGCTGAACATCAGGTTTACAGCTAGCGATGCTGCATCATTGTGGAAAAGCCTGTAAGATATCACAAACAGGAGACCACCCTTCCCCGTCATCTGTGAAGAACTTCAAGTTTCTGGGCACTACCATTTCCCAAGACTTGAAATGGGAGTCCAACATAATCTCCATTCTCAAAAAGGCCCAGCAGAGGATGGATTTCTACGCCAGTTAAGGAAGTACAGTCTGCCACAGGAGCTGTTGATGCAGTTCTACACTGCAGTCATTGAATCTGTCCTGTGCTCATCAATCACCATCTGGTTTGGAGCAGCAACAAAACAGGACAGAAGCAGACTGCAGAAAACTGTTAAAACAGCAGAAAAAAACCATTGGTGCTCCTCTGCCCACTCTCCAGGACCAGTACCATACAAGAACCAGAAACCGGCAGAAAAAATCATTAATGATCCTCTGCACCCTGAACATCTTTCAGCTCCTCCCTTCTGAAGGTCCTACAGAACTCTGTTCATTTAAAACTGCCAGACACACGAACAGTTTCTTTCCCCAAGCAATCAGCCT
>JAAIIK010018534.1:50527-82537 GCA_014706435.1 Silurus glanis | reverse complement strand
AAAAAGTTCTTAAATTTAATGAAAAACGTGATATGACAAATCAAGTTAACAACTCATTTTGAAATTATGACTTTTCATATTCATAAGCATCATTTAACTAAACACCGTTGAAGGTGCAACAATTCAACGCAAAAAGTGTTGACAAACAATGGTTTGAACAAAAACTGACTTTCTTTTATAAAAAATCTAATTATTAAAAAATTACATATCATATTCATAACCATAATTTCATCAAAAAAAATTGTTAACATTTTTATCAAAATATTATTGTGAAAATATGAATTTTCATATTAACTAAAAAAATTAAAAGTGCAAAAATTCAACGCAAAACTTGACAAACAATGGATTGAAAAAAATGATTTTGTTTAAATACAAAATTGATTGTTTTTAGTAAAATATAATATTTCATGGTTATGCTAATAATTTCATAAAAAAATTGTTTATCTTTTCATAAAAAATATGATTTATTGTACAAATTTGAATTTTCATATACATTAGCATAAGTTCATTAAAAACTATTTAAAAAGTGCAATAAGTGCACGAAAAGGTGACATGACAAAATATGTTTAGACAGCAATATGATGCATTTTCATAAAAATAGTTATTGTAAAAATATGAATATTCATATTCATAAGCACAATTAAATGAAAACACGTTAAAAAGTGCAATCCGTGAACGAAAACCTTCTACATGACAAACCAGTGTTTGACAAAAATATGACTTTTTACATAACGAAATATGATAGTCATTATGAAAATATGAATTTTCATATTCAGAAAGCATATGTTCATGGAAAACTTTAAAAAATTGCCATTAAGAAGCAAAAAACAAAAAAGTGACCATACAAATCATATTTTGACAAAAATTTCATTTTCATTGAAAATTTAAGTTATTTTGCAAATATGAATTTTCATATTTATAAGCATCATTTAAAGAAAAACCACAAAAAAATACAATTATGCAAGCAAAAAAAACTTCTTTTAAAAACCATGCTCTGAGAAAAATATAACTTAAAAAGAAAATACATATGAAATTAATTTGGAAATTATAAATTCTCATGTTCTTCAGAATTATTTCATGAAAAACTGTTAAAAATGCAAAAATTCAATGAAATCAAGTTTTAAGTTATTGTTAAAATATAAATGTTCATATTTATTTTCATGAAATACCATGTTTTGACATAAATATGACTTTTATCATATAAATATGAAATTAATTGGTAAAATATTAATTTTCAAATTGAAAGGAATAATTTCATGATAAACTTTATAAAAAAAAGTGCAAAAATTCAAAGAAAAACGTGGTATGACCAAGTTTTTTCACGTTATTGTGAAATTATGACTTTTCATATTCATAAGCATCATCAACTAAATATCATTGAAAGTGCAAATATTCATTGCAAAATGTAATATGACAAACAATGGTTTCAAAATGACTTTTTTATAAAAGATGTAATGTTTTTATTAAAATATATAATTTCCTATTCATAATCATAATTTCATAAAAAAAAAACACGTTAACCTTTACCATAAAATTATGAGTAATTGTGAAAATATAAATCATATGATCATGGAAAACCTTTAAAAAAATCAATGAAAAACAAAAAAGTGACAATGCTAATCATGTTTTGACAAAAATATGACTTTTTCATAAAAAATGTGATAGTTATTGTGAAAATATGAATTTTCATATTTATAAGCATCATTTAATAGAAAACAGTTAAAAAGTGCAATTTGTAAGCGGAAAACTTGAAACCTTTTTTAATAAAAATATGAAAATAATTGGTAAAATATACATTTTCATATTCATACTAATAATTTCATGAAAAACTGTTAAAAAGTTAATGAATAACGTGATATGACAAATCAACTTTTGTGAACTTGTTATTGTGAAAAATGTTACTTTTCATATTCTTAAGCATCATCATCTAAAAACATTAAAAGTTTATCAATTCGCAATGTAAAACGTGATTACAAACAATTTTTTGAAAAAAAGTATTTTATTATGAAAAAATAATTATACAAATATTACACTTCATATTCATAATCATAATTTCATAAAAAATATGTTAACCTTTATCATAAAAAAATTGTTCTTTTGAAAATATGAATTTTCAGATTTATAAGCATGATTTATTGTCAAAAACGTTAAAAAGTGCAATACGTAAACGAAAAACCTTAGATGACAAACGGTGGTTTAAAAACAATGTTATTTTTTTATAAGAATATGTTTTTTATTTGGAAAATATGAATTTTCAAATTCATAAGCAAATTTTTCATGAAAAGATAACCATTATTTTTTAAACATGAATTTTGATATTTAGAAGCATAATTTAATTGAAAATCATGAAATAGTGCAATAAGTGAACGAAAAACAATAAACTGACATGAAAAAATATTTTTGGACATATTTTTTTCATACATAAAACTATGAGTTTTAACAGTTATTGATTTATCAAATTCATAAGCATAGTTTTTTTTATATAAAACAGTTGCTGTCAAAAATGAGCTTCTTAGGTGCTGAATAATATTTGACTATATTATAATCAATTTATTATATAATTAAATAATATATAAAAATTATTATATAATTATATTTTTATATATAATTATATTATAAAATATATTTCAATTATAATCATTAATCAACCTGCTCATGATAATTTTACATGTTTATGATGAGATATGCTATTACAAACATTTTCTGACCAAATTATGACAATTTTCATAGAAAGTATTTAGTTATTTCAAAAATATTAATTTTCATATTCATAATCAAAACTTCATAAAAACTGTTAAAAACTGCAACAAGTGAATGAAAATTGCTTAGAAAGTCTTGATTAATCAAAAACAAAACAACAGAACATATTTGGCAAAGCCTTGTACGTGTTGTCAAGAATAAGTTTCATAGACGCTGAAATTGTGATTCCCCAAGTCTCAGGCTTCTGGGACGAAGAGAAAGCGGTTTTTCGATCCAAGCGAAAATGTAAAAAACAGTATGCACTTGCCCATGATAATTTTACATGTTTATTATGAGTTATGATATTACAAAACATTTTCTGACCAAATTATGACATTGTTTCATACAAAGTATTTAGTTATTTCAAAAATATTATTTTTCATATTCATAATCAAAACATAAAAACTGTAACAAGTGAATGAAAAATTGCATAGAATGTCGTGATTAATCAAAAACAAAACAACAGACCATATTTGGCAAAACCTTGTACTTGTTGTCAAGCATGAGTATCACTGAAAATGCGATTCCGCAAGTCTCAGGCTTCTAGGATGAAGAGAAAGCGGTTTTTCGAGCCAAGCGAAAATGCACTTGCCCATGATCATTTTACATATTTAGGATGAGATATGATATTACAAAGCATTTTCTGACCAAATTATGACAATTTTCATATAAAGTATTTAGTTATTTCAAAAATATTAATTTTCATATTCCAAATCAAAACTTCATAAAAACTGCAACAAGTGATTGAAAATTGCTTAGAATGTCATGATTAATCAAAAACAAAACAACAAAACATATTTGGCAGAGCCTTGTTCGTGTTGTCAAGAATGAGTTTCATAGACCCTGAAAATGCGATTCTGCAACTCTCAGACTTCTAGAACAAAGACAAAGCGGTTTTTCGAACCCAGCGAATTTGCACAAACAGCATGCACTTGCCCTTGATTATTTTACATGTTTATGATGAGATATGCTATTAGATAACATTTTCTGACCAAATTATGACATTTTTCATAAAAAGTATCTAGTTATTTCAAAAATATTAATTTTCATATTCATAATCAAAACTTCATAAAAAAAACATTCGCAAAAAGTGAATAAAAATTGCTTAGCAAGTCTCAGGCTTCTAGGTGTAGCCAGGTAAGCGCCTACTAGTAGGGGTGTGGTTGGCTAATTATTCCAAGACTTTTTAAGCAGGCACTGGGCAAGAGGCCTCGAAATTTGGTCCTTGTTTTAAAAGCACATGGGCTATAGTGCTGCTTTGTTTGGTTGCGTTTGAATTCGCCCCAGAGGAGGTAGGCCAAGTTTGTTACTTTAGTTTGTTTAATTTGTTTATTTAGAGGGATTTATTTTGATTGTATGGGAAAATTGTTTTTGTTTATTTAGATGCAGATAAATTGAGCAATGCTGACTGTGTATGTTGACAGCTGCTGGTGTAGGTAAATATATGGGCTTTGTCTTATTTTTTTTTTTAAATAAGATGGCATGAAAGGTTTTATTTGTATTTCTCTTTGGGAATGTGTTTTGATTCAGATCTGGATACATGCTTCAACATCAACTGATTGTTATATACGCTATCTGCCAATGAAGGTAAATTATTTAATATTTTAATTAAATAAGTTAGTTTGCAGTTGGTAACCATGGTTTGAAATGTTTAATGGTTTTTTTAAAGCATGTGATATGTATTGTTAATTTTTGTTTTTCTGTTTTAGATTTGTCAATTGCTGTTTCTCCCGTGTTGTTTTTGTTTGGTCCCCTGGTTGGCCGGTCTAAAGGAGTGTGCTGCATGGTGGCAGCACATGTATCGTGTGAATTGTTTGTGTACGAGTCCGGTTGGCCGGGGCTTTGTCTTCTGTTTTTTTTTTTTTTTTTTTTTTTTCTTTTTATTTCTATTGATGACACCTTCCCAGCCTTATGTCGCCAGTTTAATTCTGTGTGATTGTTTTCTGTGTGTGTGTGCATCCCTCTGTGTATGAGATTGAAGTTTGCTGTGTTTTTTTTTTTTTTTTTTTGTAGTTATGAGTGAAGGGTTATGTTTTGAGTTGTGTATTTTTATTTGAATTGTGGCTATTTCTTTTCAGTGTTGAATGCAAGAGGGATGTCCCCCTATGCCTTTTGAAATCAGCTATTATAGCGAGAGATTTGAGCTGGCTGTAAACCTCTTTGAGAGCTGGGGCCAATTTTGGATGAGTTACTTGTATAAATTATTTCATGTTTGTGTTTGATTGTTGTGTATTATTTGCTGTCCTATTTTTGTGATTTGAAGGGTTTTGTTTTTGGGCCCGTGCTCTAAACAAGTTTTTCTCTTTCAAATTAGTTTTGAAGGAGTGGCGTAGTGTTACATAGGACAAAGAAAAAGTGGTTTTTCTAACCCAGCGAATCTGCACAAACAGCATGCACTTGCCCATGATAATGTTACATGTTTATGATGAGATATGCTATTACAAAACATTTTCTGACCAACTTGACATTTTTCATACAAAGTATTTCAAAAATATAAATTTTCATATTCATAATCAAAACTTTAACCCAGGAGGCACAAGCCAGTGCACTCTTAGCGCCGGTCCCAAGCCCGGATAAATGGGGAGGGTTGCGTTAGGAAGGGCATCCAGCGTAAAACATGTGCCAAAACGAATATGCAGATCACAAATAAGAATTTTATACCGGCTCAGTCGAAGCCCGGGTTAACAACGACCGCCACAGGTATCGTTAGCCGACAGGGTACCGGTGGAAATTGGGCTACTGTTGGCCGAAGGAGAAGGAGAGGAGGAAGATGTCTACAGAGACGGCAGGGAAAGGAGAAGTGTAGGGGAGTAGAGGTTCGGGTCGGTACTTTAAATGTTGGTACTATGACTTAGAAAGGGAGAGAGGTAGCTGATATGATGGGGAGGAGAAAGGTAGATATGTTGTGTATTTAGAAGACCAAGTGGAAAGGGAGTAAGGCCAGGAACATTGGCGGTTGGTTTAAACTGTTCTATCATGGTGTGGATGGAAAGAGAAATGGTGAAGGGGTGAATTTGAAAGAAGAGTACGTAAGAGTGTAGTGGAGGTGCAGAGAGTTTCTGATAGGGTGATGAATGTGAAGCTGGAAGTTGAAGGGATGATGATAAATGTCATCAGTGCCTATGCTCCACAAGTCGGCTGTAAGATGGAGGAGAAGGAAAGCTTCTGGAGTGAATTAGATGAAGTGGTAGATGGTGTACCTAGGAAAGAACGATTGGTGATTGGGGCTGACTTTAATGGGTATGTAGGTGAAGGGAACAGAGATGGTAGGTATGGTTTTAAGGAGAGGAATGTAGAATGGCAGATGGTGGTAGATTTTGCTAAAAAGATGGAAATGGCAGTGGTGAATACGTATTTTAAGAAGAAGGATGATCATAAGGTGACCTATAAGAGTGGAGGAAGGTGAACACAGGTGGACAGGAGCTGCAACCTGAAAGAGATTGGAGACTGTAAGTTCCCCTTCAGGAACTCGAGCTGCGTCGAAACGCTATGGGAACGCCTCTGCGTGACCGCGCTCTGAACCACGTGTGTAATCTGCCCAATAGGCGTTTGGTACGTGACGTCATCAGCGGGCGACGTCGCGTAAACAGGAAGCTACAAATGGCTGCGAGATGGACCAGACGCTAGCTTTCTGCTCGTTCAGGTAAGCGCTGTTTCGCTGTGTTTTTCTTTCCGATCGAGTGATGGCTGGCAGGCAGGTTTATCGAAAGTGCGTTCATCCGTGTCCGCGTTTCATTACCGGTAAGGATTCGCATGATCGGTGTGTTGTTTGCCTGGGAGTGGAGCATGCACAATCGGCTCTCGAGGGAGACGATTGCTCGCATTGCAGCCGCATGGCTATGCGCACGCTTCGCTCCCGGAGAGCGCTCTTCGAGAAGAGCTCTCTCCCTCGCGGCTCCGGTCCCGCTCTCGCTGAGGCACAGCGGCGCCGGCGCTCGTGGGGTTCGCAGGCCGATATAGCAGCGGGGCTGGAGTCGGATGCGTCCGCTTCAGCTTCGTCTGCTGAATCGAGCTCCTGCTCGCTCGGAGAAGCAGGCCCGATGGCTGCTTCTTCTCCCGGTACGAGCAGCGCGGCATTACATGTCTCTCCTTCCGAGGAAGGTGAGCTGATGGATGCTAGCGAGCCCGTGGGTTCCTCACAGCCTGTGCTGTATGAGGAGCTCCTCGAGGTCGTGACACGGGCCGTTGCTAGGCTGGATTTAGCTTGGCCGATGGAGCAGCAGAAGCAGCGCAAACCCAGTAAGCTGGATGAGCGCTTTCTGCAACCTGTGTCACTTCCTCGGCGCCGGGGCCTGCCGTTTTTCCCCGATCTGCACGCCGAGGTGTCCAGATCCTGGGAATCCCCGTACTCAGCGCGCACTTCTTCTCGCCACTCCTCGCTCTACGCGAACGTGGTTGGGGCTAAGGCGTGCGGCTACGGGGCAATGCCGCATGTTGAAGAGACGCTAGCCAGCTATCTCTCTCCAAGCGTAGCATCGTCACTGAAGGCTCCGGTATTCCCTACTAAACCGCTACGTGCTACATCGGCTTTAGTAGGGAAGGCTTACGCGGCAGCAGGTCAGGCTGCAGGTTGTCTCCACACCATGGGTGTGTTACAGGCATACCAGGCTGATCTGCTACGTGATCTGGATGAGGGAATTAGCCCCGGGACCGCTGATGTTAAGGAGTTACGTCGCGCTGCCGACTTAACCCTTAGGGCCACGAAGCACACGGCGCGGGCCGTTGGTCGGTCCATGGCGGCCCTGGTGGCCACAGAGAGGCATCTGTGGCTCACCTTGTCTGACCTCCCGAACAAGGATCGGGCTGTGCTCTTGAACGCACCGATGGCTCCTCCTGGCCTGTTTGGCGACGCGGTGACGGCGGTCGTGAACAGGTTTCAGGAGTCTAAAAAGCAATCGGCTGCGTTTCAGCAGTACCTCCCTCGCCGTTCACGTGGGGCTGGTCGGCGGCAGCCCCAGCCCGGTCCGTCCGGGCACCGCGAAGCCCAGAAACAGAGCGTCGCCACCCGATCTCCGCGGGCGGGGCCTAAAGGTCCGAGGCGTCGCTCTGGGCCCAAGAAGGAGCAAGGTGACCTGAGGGTCACCCTCGCCTCCAACAAACGGGCCGTGGTGCGGAGATCCTGACGATCTTCGGTCGAGGGGACGGTGTACACCTCACGCTACGGTGCCCGTCCCTCCCCTGCACCACCAGGGGGGCGGGCCGTTGGCTCTGCCACAGGATGTGCTTCAGAGCACGGCCTCCCTCCAGCGGGCGTCTCCCTCCACTTCCGCCCAGAGTCTCGGTACGGATGGGGGAGACCCGCCGCCTCTCACGAGGTGTCATCAGCTGCAGGGCCCCGCCCCAGCTGCTCTGAGTGGGTCAGAGGCCAGCCCCGAGGGGCTGGTTCCCCTGAGGAACTTTCTGGCAGCATGGGAGGGGCTGCCAGAAGTCTCCCGGTGGGTCCTGCGGACCATAGAGGGCGGTTACGCGATCCAGTTCGCGTCCTCTCCTCCCCGTTTCGGCGGGATGTGTCCCACCCTGGTGGGGCCCGAGCAGGCTCTGGTCCTGGAACAAGAAGTACGCACACTCCTGGGGAAAGGGGCCATCGAGGTGGTTCCCCCCTCGGTTCAAGAGTCAGGCTTCTACAGCCCGTACTTCGTCGTTCCGAAGAAGGATGGCGGGTTGCGTCCCATTCTAGATCTTCGCTCCTTGAACCGCTCTCTCAGGAGGCTCAGGTTCAGGATGCTCACCCTCAAGGGGGTCGTGACTCAGATCAGGTCTGGGGACTGGTTCGTCACTATAGATCTGAAGGACGCGTACTTTCACGTCTCCATCCTTCCTGCACACAGGAGGTTCCTGAGGTTTGCCTTCGGGGGCGTGGCATACCAATATCGGGTCCTCCCGTTCGGCCTGGCACTCTCGCCCCGCACCTTCACGAAGTGCGTCGATGCAGCACTGGCCCCGTTGCGGCTCCAGGGCATCCGCATATTGAATTACATCGACGATTGGTTGATCCTGGCTCATTCAGAGCGTCAGGCGATTCGGCATCGAGATGTCGTCCTCGCCCACATGAAGGTGCTCGGGTTTCGGCTGAACGCCAGCAAAAGCGTGCTTTCTCCAGTGCAGAGAACCACCTTTTTGGGCGTGGTGTGGGACGCGGCCAGGATGCAGGCACGGTTGTCGCCTGCTCGGGTCGAGGTCATCCTCACCGCCGTCAGGAGAGTGCGGGAAGGCCAGCCACTCACTGTGAGGCAGTTTCAGAGGCTGCTGGGTCTCATGGCAGCGGCGTCCAGCATAGTTCCGCTCGGGCTCCTGCACATGAGGCCCCTCCAGTGGTGGCTCCGGGGCAGGGGGTTCTCCCTCAGGGGGAACCCGCATCATGCTATCAAGGTCTCGCGGCGTGCCCTTCGAGCCTTAGATGTCTGAAAAGACCGACCTTTCCTGTCCCGTGGCCCGGTGCTGGGGGCTCCGTGCCGTCGCGTGACGCTGACGACGGACGCTTCCCTCACGGGGTGGGGAGCGGTCATGAGTGGCCACTCCGCCCAGGGTCTGTGGAGCGGCCCACGTCTCTCGTGGCACATAAATTGCCTGGAGATGATGGCAGTGTATTTGGGGTTACAGCACTTCCTCCCGGCCCTGAGAGATCGCCATGTGTTGGTCCGGACGGACAATACTGCGGTAGTCTCTTACATCAACCACCAGGGGGGTCTTCGATCTCGCCCCTTGTACAAGCTAGCGCGAGCGGTCCTCTTATGGTCTCAGGACAGGCTCCTGTCTTTGAGGGCCATTTACATCCCGGGTCGGTTGAATGTCAGAGCAGATGCCCTGTCGAGGCAGGGCCCGAGGCCTGGGGAATGGCGACTCCACCCCGAGGTGGTGGAGCTCATATGGCGGAGGTTCTACAGAGCCCAGGTGGATCTTTTTGCGACCCAGGAGACCTCGCACTGTCCCCTCTGGTTCTCTCTCTCTCACCCAGCCCCGTTAGGGCTGGATGCCATGGTGCGGTCGTGGCCGAGGCTACGCCTGTACGCTTTCCCCCCCGATCGCTCTGCTCCCTGGAGTTCTGGAGAGAGTTCGCCGGGACGGAGTCCGTCTCCTCCTGGTAGCGCCTCGTTGGCTGGGCAAGCCATGGTTTGCGGATCTGGTGTCCCTGCTCGAGGGCCCTCCGTGGGAAATTCCTCCCAGGAGGGATCTCCTCTCACAGGCGGGCGGAACCCTGGTTCACCCCCGCCCAGAGTTGTGGAGGCTGTGGCTGTGGCCCCTGAGGGGGCACAGTTCGTAGCAGCTGGTCTCTCTACCGAGGTAGTTGGCACCCTTCTCCACTCCAGAGCTCCCTCCACGAGGAGGTCGTATGCTGCACGGTGGCGACTGTTCGCGTCTTGGTGCGAGCACCATCGCCTGGATCCTGTTAACTGCCCGATCGGTTCAGTTCTGGAGTTCCTACAGGAACAGTTCGCCGCAGGGTTGTCCCCTTCGACCCTCAAGGTTTACGTGTCCGCCATCGCGGCTTATGGCACCCCGCCTGCGGGGCAGTCGCTGGGTAGGCACCCGCTGGTGACACGTTTCCTCCGCGGCACCCGGAGGCTGAGGCCCGGGACGCGACCCAGAGTGCCTGTCTGGGATCTGGCTGTTGTGCTGGCGGCTCTGTCTGAGCCCCCCTTCGAGCCGTTAGCCGAGGTGGCCCTTAGGTTTCTGTCGATCAAGACCACCTTCCTCTTGGCGGTTTCCTCCCTGAAGAGGATCGGGGATCTGCAGGCTCTGTCCGTGGCCCCGTCTCGCCTGGAGTTTGCCCCTGGCATGACCAGGGCGTTTCTCTACCCGAAACCTGGGTACGTGCCTAAGGTGCCTTCGGCTCCCTCACGTCTTGTCGTTTTGCAGGCATTCTGCCCTCCTCCGTATACAGCCCCCGAACAGGAGCGACAGCACCGACTGTGTCCAGTGCGAGCACTGGACACTTACCTCCGCAGGACGAGTCCGTGGAGGAGGTCGGAGCAGCTGCTTGTCTGCTATGGCCCGAACAGGAAAGGTTTCCCGGCCAATAAGCAGACTTTGAGCAGATGGGTAGTGGATGCGATTGTGTCGGCTCACGAGTCCTCTGGCCTCCCCGCACCGCTTGGGGTCCGGGCTCACTCCACCCGGAGTGTGGCGGCCTCTACGGCCTGGTCCGCTGGAGTGTCCCTCCGGGACATTTGTGACGCTGCGGGTTGGTCCACCCCGCTGACCTTCGTCAGGTTCTATGACCTTGACCTCCGAGCCACCCCGGGCTCCTCTGTCCTACGTGCTGGTGCCGAGGCCCTCACTCTCTAGGCAGGGTCTGGTCAGTGTGGCGTGATTGGACACTCGTTCCCATAGCGTTTCGACGCAGCTCGAGTTCCTGAAGGGGAACGTCTCTAGGTTACGACCGTAACCCTAGTTCCCCGAGGGAACGAGACGCTGCGTCTCCGTGCCACACTCCCTGCATCCCTGCGGCGCTTACCTTCTCTCGCAGTAGCTAGCGTCTGGTCCATCTCGCAGCCATTTGTAGCTTCCTGTTTACGCGACGTCGCCCGCTGATGACGTCACGTACCAAACGCCTATTGGGCAGATTACACACGTGGTTCAGAGCGCGGTCACGCAGAGGCGTTCCCATAGCGTTTCGACGCAGCGTCTCGTTCCCTCGGGGAACTAGGGTTACGGTCGTAACCTAGAGACGGTGTTGGCAGGGGACAGTGTAGCCAGATAGCATTCGATGGTGGTCTGTAGGATTAGTTCTGGAGGCAAAGAAGAAGAGGAGGAGAGTGAGGACTGAAAGAAGAATAAGATGGTGGAAATTGAAGGAGGAAGAGTGTAGTGTGAGGTTCAGGGAACAGGTCAGACAGGGGCTGGTGGTGGTGAAGAGGTTTTGGATGATTGGGTAACTACTGCAGAAGTGATGAGGGTGGCAGCTAGAAAAGTACTTGGTGTGACAACTGGAAATAGAATGCAAGACAAAGAGACGTGGTGGTGGAATGAGGAAGTGTAGGAGAGCATAAGGAGAAAGAGGTTGGCAAAACAGAAGTGGGATCGACAGAGTGATGAGAAAAGTAGGCAGGAGTACAAGGGGATGTGGCGAAAGCCAAGGAAAAGGCATATGAGGAGCTGTGTGGATTTGTACCGATTGGCCAGGTAGAGGGACCGAGCTGGGAAGGATGTGCTGCAAGTTAGAGCAATAAAGGATGGAGATGGAAATGTGTTGACTAGTGAGGAGAGTGTGTTGAGAAGATGGAGGGTGTATTTTGAGCAGCTGATGAATGAGGAAAATCAGAGGGAGAGAAGGTTGGATGATGTGGAGTTAGTGAAGCAGGATGTGGATAGGATTAGTAAGGAGGAAGTGAGAGGATGAAGAGTGGAAAGTCGGTTGGACCAGATGACATACCTGTAGAAGCGTGGAGATCTTTAGGAGAGATGGCAGTGGAGTTTTTAACCAGATTGTTTAACAAGATTCTGAAAGGTGAGAAGATGCCTTAGGAATAGAGAAGGAGTGTGCTGGTACCGATCTTTAAGCAGTTTTTCGAACCAAGCAAATTTGCACAAACAACATGCACTTGCACATGATAATTTTACATGTTTATGATTAGATATGATATCACAAAATATTTTCTGACCAAATTGACATTTTTCAAACCAATGGAATTTGCACTTACAACAATAAATTGACATTTATTTTATGACATTGTTTATATAAATATTTTAGTTTTTGCAAAAAAGTTTTTGCATTAGATATTGCAAAAACATTCTGATGAGATATGCTGAAGCAAATATAAACAGTCATGACACAATTATGCTTAGACAAAAATATGATGTTTTAAATTTAATTAATATTTTTTTTGTATTCATTAGCACATTTTTCTGATAACACATTACACAAATCATATTTTGACAAATATGGCTTTTTCATTAAATACGTGATGGTTATTGTGAAAATATAAATTTTCATATTTATAAGCATGATCAAGGTTTTAAATTGTATTGTAAAAAAATGACTTCATATGCATAAGCATCCTTTAACTTCAAACCGTTGAAAGTGCAAAAATTCAACGCAAAACGTGATATGACAATGTTTGAAAAATAATGATTTTTTTTATAAAATTGATATTGTTTTTATGAAAATATAACAGTTCCTATTCATAATCATAATTTCATAAAAAAAAAACATTAACCTTTACCATAATATGAGTAATTGTGAAAACATAAATCATATGATCATGGTATAGCTTTAAAAAAGTGCTATAAGTGAATGAAAAACAAAAAGGTGACCATACAAATCATGTTTTTTACAAAAATATCACTTTCATTAAAAATGTTGGTGCAGTTTTTGGACCTGTACCAGGGGTGGAAAACTAGATTTTTGTTAGAACATTTAGGGCCTGAAGAAAATGCACTTCCAGAAGGCTTGCTGTTGTCTCCTTCTGTAGTCTATGCTGAGGGAGGGTTAGTATATGCCCCCATTGTTAATGTAGGTAGCGTAGATGTATGGGTGTCACCTTATCACCGTGTTCATAATACGATCCACGAGTTTGTAGTAGCATGCGATCAGTTTCTTTAGTGGAGAGGAGATCGAATTCTGCTTGCAACTAAACACGTTATTTGTATAGCTCTGGAGAAGGGTTGGACGTGTAGCTCTGATCGAGTTGGCTGATAGCCGATGAAATTTCACTGAGTTTAGCTCTGTGCTTCCGATATATGAAAACAGAGTACGAAACAATTTGCCCCCTGAGATAGGCTTTCAGAGTCTCCCATAATAACAAGCATGGAGTAGAGTCAAGACGATTAAACAACAAGAATTCATCAATAGCTTTAGAAATAGACACACAGAAATCCTTGTCTGCTAGGAGATGGGAATTAAACCGCCAAGGAGATTGTGTAAGAATTGGATATCCAATGCTAGAGGAGCATGATCAGAGATCACAATGCCCAAATAATCTGTAGATACAACGGAGTGATTATGATGGCTATCAAAAAAAAAAAAAAAATCAATTCTGGAATATGAATGACGCACCAGGGAGAAAAATGAATTTTTTGATCCCGGGATTGGGACATCTCCATGGGTCTACCAAGCCGTTTTGTGACACAGAATCGGACAACAATTTAGACATTGCAGATTGGGATACAGCATGAGAACTAGAACGATCCAAAACAGGGTTCAAAACACAATTCAAATCACCACCAAAAATGATCAAATGGTTATAATGGGAAGACTGCTCAGTAACCTATTTGCAAATCAGGATCATCAAGGTTTGGAGCGTAAATATTAACCAGCAAAACCTTGGTCTGTATCAACGTACCAGCCACAATGACATAATCTGCCATTCCTATCTGCAATTATACGGGTAGGTGAAAACCGTATGGCCAACCCCCGTACCTTAGAATTCAAATTGGAGTGGAAAGTTTGACCCACCCAAGGACGGTAAAGCCTTTGATGATCTTTGACTCTGAGGTGTGTTTCCTGTAAAAATACTATGTCGGCACATTTCAGGTGGGTAAAAACCCTATAGACCGTTTAATGGGATTACCCATACCCCTAATATTCCAGCTAAGGAACCGGACAGGTGTACCACTGCCAGCTAAATGTGTGTCGGTATTAGTGTCAGCCATTCATCCAAAAACAACAAAAAAAAAAAATGAAAACAGCACCTGTGAAGCGTGCATCCGACACTCAAACACATACCCAACACACAAGTAGAGCCCCCATTCTAACAGTAACCCTAGGGGACAGCTGCAAGAACTATCAAAGAAGAAACCTACAGCCGCCCACACAAATAAATGTGCTAACAGATGTGCTAAATGTGCTAACTGTGCCTTCAATGCCACAGAGTTGTTGCCGCACCTAGTTAAACGCAGCCCGTGCTTTTGCGGTTTTTACCGTATGGTCGGGAAAGATAGACATGTTCAGGCACTTAAACTGAATTCGTTGCAGTTCTCTGGCGCGCCATAAGACATCAAGACATTCGCTGTGATAGTGAAATCTGGCCACAATGGCTCGCGGTCATTCACCAGGCTTTGGCTGTAGAGTGCAATGTGACCTGTCCAGAACCGGCTCCTTCTCCACACTCAGTGCCTCCCTCAACAGCGCGGCAACACTCGCGATAGTGGAGCTATTGGGACCCTCAGGAACGCCGATTAACCGGACATTATCGCGCCGTGATCTAGCTTCCAGATTTTCGCATTTGGTCTCCAGCTTATTGAACTCGAAGACGTTGTATGTCACGTTGCATTACAGCGATATCATCGGTGCACACAGAAAGTGAGCGCTCCATTTCAACCACGGTGCCCTTCAGTTCCCGAACCGCAGCCTCATTCGCAGCTTTATCGCTGGACAACTGTGCCTTCACCGCCTGCAGCTCCGACTTTATTGTCAGTAAATCGTTTCCCAATGTAATCACACTAGGAATACCAAACCTAGAGATGATCTCTTTCGTTAATATTTTTACAACTGTTTTAGCGTTCTCTGTCACGCATGCAAATGTTTCTGGCCACTGACTGAATCTGTCAACTATAACCAACAGGTTTCTCAAATTTCATACAGGTGGCATATGTGTGAAATCTATCTGTAGGTGTTGGAAAGGTTGCTCAGGAAAAGTAAGCGCATCATGTCGTACAGTTCTATGTATGTTAGTTTTGGCACAAATCAAACATGAATCTAACACTAGCTTTGTTGTTTTAGCTACATCAGCAATACAGTAGTAGCCTGTGTTTATAGCCTGTGTGACTTTAGCTATGCTAATGTGTGACATCCCATAGGAACGCTTCACCAGCACTATTAAAGGTAGTTTAGGCAGAGCCATTTTTCCATCTACATCTCTAATGATACCAGCAGAATCTGATTTACATTGTTTAGTAGTCCAATACTTTGTCCTCCAGTAGTATTGCACATTTGAACGGTTTTTAATGAAAATTTGCTTATGAATATGAAAATTTATATTTTCCCCATAACAATCATATTCTTATCAAAAAAGTCATTGTTTTCAAACCACTGTTTGTCATGTAACATTTTTCGTTTACGTCTTGCAATGTTTTTGACATTAAATTGTGCTTATAAATCTGAAAATTCATATTTTCACAACAACTCATTTTTATGGTAAAGGATAACGTATATATGAAATTATGATTATGAATATGAAATGTAATAGTTTACTAAAAAAAAAATTGTCAAATCTTTTTTTTCCAAACCATTGTCATCAGGTTTTGCCTTGAATTTTTGCACTTTTAACGTTTTTAGTTAAATGATGCTTATGAATATAAAATAAATAAAATAACTTGTAAAAACTTGATTTGTCACGTCGTGTTATTTATTTAATTTTTGCATTTTTAACAGTTTTGCATGAAATTGTGTATGAATATGAATATTTTACCAATTAATTTCATATTTTTAAAAAAGTTATTTTTTTCTCAGACCATGGTTTTTAATGCAAGTTTTTTGCTTACATATTGCACTTAACGGTTTTTCATTAAATGCTTATAATATGAAAATTCATATTTTCACAATAACTCAATTCAATTCATTTTTATTTGTATAGCGCTTTTAACAATGAACATTGTCTCAAAGCAGCTTTACACAGATAATGTGGTGATTAAAACTGAATATGTTCTTTATAAGTAAGTTTGTCCCCCTAACCCAGCCATTAGGGTTGCACAAGCCAGTGCACTCTTAGTGTCGGTCCCAAGCCCGAATAAATGGGGAGGGTTGCGTTAGGAAGGGCATCCAGCGTAAAACATGTGCCAAATCAAATATGCGGGTCACGATTAAGAATTTCATACCGGATCGGTCGAGGCCCGGGTTAACAACGACCGCCACAGGTATCGTTAGCCAACAGGGTACCGGTGGAAATTGGGCTACTGTTGGCCGAAGGAGGAGAAGGAGAGGAGGAAGACGTCTACAGAGGCGTCAGGGAAAGGAGAAGTGTAGGGGAGTGGAGGTTCGGGTTGGTACTTTAAATGTTGGCACTATGACTGGTAAAGGGAGAGAGATAGCTGATATGATGGAGAGGAGAAAGGTAGATATGTTGTGTGTTCAGGAGACCAAGTGGAAAGGGAGTAAGGCCAGGAACATTGGAGGTGGGTTTAAACTGTTCTATCATGGTGTGGATGGAAAGAGAAATGGTGTAGGGGTGATTCTGAAGGAAGAGTACAGAAAGAGTGTAGTGGAGGTGAAGAGAGTTTCTGATAGGGTGATGATCGTGAAGGTGGAAGTTGAAGGGATGATGATAAATGTCATCAGTGCCTATGCTCCACAAGTTGGCTGTGAGATGGAGGAGAAGGAAAGATTCTGGAGTGAATTAGATGAAGTGGTAGATGGTGTACCTAGAAATGAACGTTTGGTGATTGGGGCAGACTTTAATGGACATGTAGGTGAGGGGAACAGAGGTGATGAGGAGGTTATGGGTAGGTATGGCCTAAAGGAGAGAAATGTGGAAGGGCAGATGGTGGTAGATTTTGCTAAAAGGATGGAAATGGCAGTGGTGAACACGTATTTTAAGAAGAAGGAGGATCATAGGGTGACATATAAGAGTGGAGGAAGGTGCACACAGGTGGATTATGTTCTATGTAGGAGATGCAACCTGAAGGAGATTGGAGACTGCAAGGTGTTGGCAGGGGACAGTGTAGCTAGACAGCATCGGATGGTGGTCTGTAGGATGGTTTTGGAGGTGAATAAGAAGAGGAGGAGAGTGAGGACTGAAAGAAGAATAAGATGTTGGAAACTGAAGGTGGAAGACTGTAGTGTGAGGTTCAGGGAAGAGGTCAGACAGAGGCTCGGTGGTGGTGAAGAGGTGCTGGATGATTGGGAAACTACTGCAGGAGTGATGAGGGAGGCAGCTAGAAAGGTACTTGGTGTGACATCTGGAAATAGAAAGGAAGAGAAAGAGACGTGGTGGTGGAATGAGGAAGTGCAGGAGAGCATAAGGGGAAAGAGGTTAACAAAACAGAAGTGGGATCGACAGGGTGATGAGAAAAGTAGGCAGGAGTACAAGGAGATGCGGCAACTAAGGAAGGAGAAAGGGATTTATACCGATTGGCCAGGCAGAGAGATCGAGCTGGGAAGGATGTGTTGCAAGTTAGAGCAATAAAGGATGGAGATGGAATTGTGTTGACTAGTGAGGAGAGTGTGTTGAGAAGATGGAGGGAGTATTTTGAGCAGCTGATGAACGAGGAAAATGAGAGAGAGAGAAGGTTGGATGATGTGGAGTTAGTAAAGCAGGAAGTGGATAGGATTAGTAAGGAGGAAGTGAGAGCAGCGATTAAGAGGATGAAGAGTGGAAAGTCGGTTGGGCCAGATGACATACCGGTAGAAGCATGGAGCTGTTTAGGAGAGATGGCAGTGGAGTTTTTAACCAGATTGTTCAACAAGATTTTGGAAGGTGAGAGGATGCCGGAGGAATGGAGAAGAAGTGTGCTGGTACCGATCTTTAAGCATAAGGGAGATGTGCAGACCTGCAGTAACTACAGGGGAATTAAGTTGATCAGTCACACCATGAAGTTATGGGAAAGAGTAGTGGAAGCCAGGCTGAGAGAAGAGGTGACCATCTGTGAGCAACAGTATGGTTTCATGCCGAGGAAGAGCACCACAGATGCCTTATTTGCTTTGAGAACGTTGATGGAGAAGTATAGAGAAGGACAGAAGGAGCTGCATTGTGTGTTTGTGGATTTAGAGAAAGCGTACGACAGGGTGCCAAGAGAGGAGTTGTGGTATTGTATGAGGAAGTCAGGTGTGTCAGAGAAGTATGTGAGGGTGGTGCAGGACATGTATGAGGACAGTGTGACAGCAGTGAAGTGTGCAGTAGGAACGACAGACTGGTTCAAGGTGAAGGTTGGACTGCATCAAGGATCGGCCCTGAGCCCTTTCCTGTTTGCAGTTGTGATGGACAGGTTGACGGACGAGGTCAGACAGGAGTCTCCCTGGACTATGATGTTTGCGGATGATATTGTGATTTGTGGTGAGAGTAGTGAGCAGGTTGAGAAGAGCCTGGAGAGGTGGAGGTACGCGCTGGAGAGAAGGGGAATGAAAGTCAGTAGGAGTAAGACAGAGTACATGTGCGTGAATGAGAGGGAGGGCAGTGGAGTGGTGCGGTTGCAGGGAGAAGAGGTGGAGAAGGTGGATGAGTTCAGGTACCTGGGGTCAACAGTGCAAAGTAATGGAGAGTGTGTTAGGGAAGTAAAGAAAAGAGTGCAGGCAGGGTGGAGTGGGTGGAGAAGAGTGACAGGAGTGATGTGTGATAGAAGAGTATCTGCAAGAATGAAAGGAAAATTTTATAAGACTGTGGTGAGACCTGCGATGTTGTATGGTTTAGAGACAGTGGCATTGAGTAAAAGACAGGAGGTGGAGCTGGAGGTAGCAGAGCTGAAGATGTTAAGGTTTTCGTTGGGAGTGACGAGGATGGACAAGATTAGAAATGAGTTTATAAGAGGGACAGCGCATGTTGGACGTTTTGGTGACAAGGTGAGGGAGTCAAGATTGAGATGGTTTGGACATGTGCAGAGGAGGGACATGAGTTATATTGGTAGGAGAATGCTGAGGATGGAGCCACCAGGAAGGAGGAAAAGAGGAAGACCAAGGAGGAGGTTTATGGATGTGGTGAGAGAAGACATGCAGGTAGTTGGTGTAAAAGAGGTAGATGTAGAGGACAGGGTGGTATGGAGACGGATGATCCGCTGTGGCGACCCCTAATGGGAGCAGCCGAAAGAAAAAGAAGAAGATAAGTAAGTTTGTCCCTGATTAGCAAGCCGGTGGCGACTGTGGCAAGGAAAAACTTCGAGATGGCATAAGGAAGGAACCTTGATAGGAACCAGACTCAAGAGGGAACCCATCCTCATCTGGGTTGCACCGAATGTCCATTTATAGCAGATATACGATGTTGCGGGGTACAGTGATTGTGATCAGAAGCGAAAAGTAGTCCTGAGTCAGTGTAGGAGACTGTTGACATTAACAACAGTCCAATCCATCATCAAAGCGCCCGTTCTTGCTCCGGAATTTCATGGAAATGAAAGGCGTTGATGAGAAACCGTCTCAAGCTGCACAGAGTGGCCTCCAGTCGAAGAGAACACTATCCAGAGGCAGGCCTGGACGAAGTGGGAAGATCCACGGAGGGGAAAGGGGCAGGTACAGTGTCACTGGAGCCTCAGGAGCATGTTTAACTCGAACGAGAGAGAGAGAGAGAGAGAGAGAGAGAGAGAGGAGGGGTGACAGGAAGAGAAGGATATGGATTATTAAGTGTCCTTATTGTTGTATGAAAGTTAATGTCACTGTGCCGTTTGGACTCCGGCAAGACTCGCTATGGCAGCATAACTACAAGGCAGAACCAGAAGGTAACACAGACATGAGGGATCTCTGGGATAAGAGACGACCCACCACACCACCGTCAATGAACCTGAGTGAACGTGTGAATGTGAGGGGACGATAGCATACAAATATCCCAGTTCACCAAACACTCTATATCCATGTTCCCTCCAGATCTGCGCCTTTACCTAAGAAAAAAATCTACTGATCAAAGGCTTGACTAAATAAATGTGTTTTCAACCTCTATTTGAACACTGAGACTGTGTCTGAGTCCCGAACACTGATTGGAAGGCTGTCCCATAACTGTGGGGCTTTATAAGAGAAAGATCTGCCCCCTGCTGTAGACTTCGTTAACTAATAACGAACATTTTTAAAGAAAGTCATATTTTGGTCAAACCGATTTGTATGGTCACTTTTTTGTTTTGCGTTCACGTATGGCACTTTTTAAAAGGTTTTCCATTAACATATGATTTATATTTCACAGTAACATTTTTATGATGAAGGTTGATATTTATCTATGAAATTATGATTATGAACATGAAATTTAATATTTTCTATATTCTGATGAATATGAGAATCTATATTTTACCAATTAATTTAATATTTTGTACATAAAAAAAAAATATTTTTCGCTCAAACCATGGTTTTTAATGTAGGTTTGTTGTTTACATATTGCACTTTTTAATGGGTTTTAATGAAATTATGCTAATGAAGAAAAACATTTATATATTCTCAGGCTGATGAGGCGGAAGCGGAAATAACTCAATCATTGTCTTTATTTAAACAGTTCAACCAAAAAACACACATAAGCCGAGGAGAGAAACAAATAAAGATATCCGCTCGAGACGAGTAAGCCACAACGAAACTGGAATCCAAAAACGAAAGTAAAGTTCCAACGGCAAAGAGTAATCCAACACGGAAACAGAGTCTGGAGCCAGAACCAGCGGGAAGGCTGGCGGTAGCGGAACCATGGGATGACCAGCAAGACATTCAAGAACCGACAGCCTGTGACTCTAGAACGTGAGTTTATATAGTCTAATCTTTAATGAGCCACAGCTGTCGGCATTCAAGGAAGGCTATTACGGGATACGGGAGGCAGCGTGACTGCTACCGAGGGGGGCGTGGCAGGGTGAATCCCTGACAGCTACCGAGGGGGGCGTGGCAGGGGGGATCCCTGACATATATTCACAAAAACTCATATTTTTCTGAAAAAGTTAACGATTTTTTAAATGAAATTATGGTTATAATTATGAAATGTGATATTTTAATAAAATATATATTTTTTATAAAAGAAAGTCAGATTTTGTTCAAACCATTGTTTGCCATCACGGTTTGCGTTGAATTTTTGCATTTTCAACTTTTTTTTAATTTAAATTATGTCATAATTTCACAATAACTTGTAGAAATTTGAATTGTCATATCACATTTTTCATCGAATTTTTGCACTTTTTTTTTTTGCATTTTTCCATGAAATTATTCCTTTGAATATGAAAATTCAAATTTTACAAATTAATTTCATACACAGTAAAAAAAAATGGGGTGTTAATATTTCAGAGTAAAGTTATTTTAACCCAGATAGAGTATTTTCAACACTTTGGTGTAGTAAAGTTGCTCTATCAGTGGAGTTATAAGTGAGTGTAAAAATCTGCAGTGCTTGTCAAACCTTTGGCACGAATTTCGGTGGAGGAAGATTGCGAAGGAGCAAAGTAATATCCTTTGTTGTCCAGACCAAAACGGTATTTTTTAACGTTACATAATAATGCTGATATTAGTTGAGGTCATATTACAAGTTAGAGCAATCTGTATCGGTAACTGTTTCTTTATGTGTTGCAATATTTTCATGAATGAAGTCGGTCAGAATGATTTATGCGTAAAATAACGTTAACTCGGTCACTATAACAACAAAAGATTTAATACAGTTAATAGCTATTCTTAGCTAATGTATTTTTTAGCTTCCCAGGCAACGTTAATCTAGGTTTTTTTTATATATATTGGTAATGTTGCATGCATCTGATAGTTAATGTTGGTCTTATAAAACGATAACTTAGATCACTGATTGCATGACGTGTTTGTTTATCATGGCTTAACAATTTTAACGGGTTACTGTTCGAACTAAAATAACTCATTAGCTATTTTAGTTCGAACAATAACCCGTTAAAATTGTTAGCTAGCTAACTTTGGTACAGTTATTTGGAAGCTAATTGGAGACCGTGCCTCTTAACTTTAACTAGCTTTAATTTGCAGCAGAAAATAGCCTAACGTTATATTGAGCCAGCACAACTTTGTCTTCTTCAGCCGCCATTTGTAATTGCAGTGTAACATCTAAGTAATGCATAGTGCATGAGAGAAATGGATAGGTAACTCTTAGTTGAACCAGCCCTAAATTATGATTTTGAATATATATTTTCTTTGTTAACAGGGGCAAAATGCTGTTGCGTGTTCAATTCTGGAAAGAGCAGAAATACGTCAAGCTGTCTGAGCTGACATTCGATGTTTTCTTGAAATAAGGTGGGTACATTAGGTTATATTAAAGCTATAGCCTATACATCACGCAATGACAAAATAATACAACTTTAACCAATTATGATATGATATCTAGTTTGGTCAATAATCATTTTCTTTTCAGCTACATAAAATTGACTGCAGATACTTGTCTTTCATCATTTAGTGAATACATGAGGCAAAACTAAATATGAACTTTGAAGAAGGGAATGCATGTTTTTTTATTAAATTTTTTTTAACAGCGTGTCTAAAATTCAACATACCAGAAAGCAGGCAGCCAGACATTAAGGTGTATGACCAGTCAGACACAGAAGTTGACACGGAGGTTTTTGTAGAAATAGTGAAGGAGTCACCAGGAACTCTGAGAATCATGCTGGGCAATGGAGGGCTTGGGTATTCATTTAGACAATTCACAAATTCATTTGTTTAGTTTAAAGGCCAGAATGAGAACATTTATTGTCTTAAAATACCGGTAACTTTTTCTTTTAATATGTTTCTATATTTTGTACCAATTTCCTAATGAACTGGTGCCTCTCAATTATCATCATGCTCGGGTACATCTTATGACACCGTCATCCTGAATTTCACGATGTGGGACCCTGTTGAAGAAGAAGCCGCTGCCGAAGGAAGCCAGCCTAAAAGGCCATGCCACATAAACTACAGGGCAAAAGCGGTAAGTGGTGGAAAATGCTAATTCCAAGTTGCTTAAATTGTTGTCCAATCTGAATGTTGTTTCACCATGGGAAGTGTTCTTTAGATAACACTTTTTTTCCATCATTATTACATATGGTTTTACAATAACGGAAAGCACATTTTATTCCACCTATAGTTGATTGAAAAAATCTTAACATCAAAGCCTGGTGGTGAACAAATTATGCAAGAGTATGGAAAAACCAAATCCCTGACAGATGCCACCAGAAGACAGATGATTAACATACTTGCTGCTGAGACGACAGAAACACATGGGTAAGCATTCCGCATATAGCTGGGCTGTAAATAAACATTGTTATTATTTTACAAATATTAATTATGTAAATTGTGTTGCGCAATGTCATTTGAGTGTGATGTTAACTTTGAATTCATATGCTAGGACATCCCCCCCAAAAGTGTGAGAGTGATGTATGCACAGGGGATAGTAGCTTTGTTTCCCTATCTAGAAGACCCATACTCACAACATGGGTAAGTAAATGGGTTATTGCAACATTATGCACATATTCACTCTTTGAAATGTATTTATAATCACTTAGGAACATTACTACGATCCAGAGAGTGGTTCAGGATACCTTGCATGGCAATTGAAGACATACAAAGAAAAACAGCAGAGGAAAGAGGTGCCTCAGTCAGCAAATCTCCTAAAGGTTTGTTTACTGATCAGTGACGTGATTATACTGGTGACCTGTGAATTGTACAGAAAGTTTTTAACATTTTATTTTGTCTTAAGTTGGTGTGCCAGGTCGTGTTCGTCAGCTCTTCACCTTTGACAGAGAGCCATCTGATGAGGATGTGGAAGCAGCTATTGCTGTTTTGAGACACTCTCATTTCTGGACACACCAGGACTGGTATGACATCTTAATTCACAGCATCACCAAAATATCCAATGTAGCATTATGTATCACTCATTACTTCTGTGTGTTACATTGCAGATAGAACAAGATTTCAGATTTCTGTTTGGTGAGGCCACGGCCAACAAATTCTTGGAGAAGTGGCCAACCACTTTTAAAGCAAAAGTAATAAAGGACTTGTACCCACCACAGAACTCTTGCATTTGATGTGCAATGCTGAGTCAGCTGCTGAAGTTGAGAATGGTATGAATGGAACAGTTTAACTTGTTATTGTGGCTTATGTAGGTGTGTAGTGTACATTTTCGTAATGGTGCAAGTTGTCATTTTGAATGCTATGCTATGGCATAATGTTAACCAGGTTTTTATTTACTTATTTGTAGGCTGGGACAGTGACATGTCTGCCATCTTGCTGCTGCTGCTACATCTGCTACCACCATCTGCACAAGGTAGAAAGAGGCCGTGAAAGCTTTCTGCGTATCAAGCTGTAGATCAGCTCATCACTTATTAATTATTAATTTTTTTTAGCTGATTGTTTACTAACCCCCATGGCATCCAAGAGGTCCATGTCGTTCTTTCTTTAGTCTAAAATAAATTAAGGTTTTTGAAGAAAACATTCCAGGATTTTTCTCCATATAATGGACTTCAATGGTGACCAACAGTATGAGGGTTCAAAGTCTGTCTAAATGTAGCTTCAAAGTCTCAGTATGATCCCAGCAGAGAGATAAGGTTTGTATCTAGCAAAACGATGTCATTTTCAAAATAAAAATACCACAATTGCACGTGTTGTAGAATCTCAAGATCTGCCACGCATTACGTCATGACGTCAGATCCAATTGTGGTTAAAAAGTATATTATTTTTATTTTGAAAACAGCCGATCGTTTCTCTATATAAGACCCTTATTTCTCTGCGGGGATTGTTGAGTCTTTGAAGCTACATTGAGACAGACATTTGACCCTACATTTAAACCCTCAAACCGTTGGTCACCATGAAAGTTCATTATATGGAGAAAAATCCTGGAATGTTTTCCTCAAAAACCTTAATTTATTTTTGACTGAAGAAAGAAAGACATGAATCTTGGATGACATGGGGGTGAGTAAATTATCAGCAAAAGCATTTTTCAAAATGAACAAATTCTTTAACAGTTGTTTAAAATATATCTTTCATCACCTCAATCTTGTGCACAGTGGAGGTGATCTGATCTATTGTCAGAAGTTAGTCACCAAAACAATTCTGTTGAATGTGCTTTGTTGTTGGTTGGAACCAGTGTGCAGCAGCATCAAGACAACTTCACCCAAAGCAGTCAGCCCTACCTTCTCGCCCAGGGATTCACACAGAGCACCATTCACTCCTACTTGATTGTGGTTGACAAGCATGCACTTCCATGCAAGGCAACAGGTTCAGTTGGAGCTTTTGACGAACTCTATAAAGCCCATTACGTCTTTGGTACATCATACAGTTCTTCCCTGAGCAGTTTTTTCACTTTTGTCCAAACAACCATCTATAATATCAACATGGGAGACTCGTAGAGTTGCAGAGTTGCAGGCAAAAATTGTGCGTTAGTTGAGATTAAAGCTATGAAGTGTTTTCTTTGCAAAAGTGACCATGAAAGTCCAAACAACCTTGTTAAGCACTTTAAGGTAATTCATGGGCTATGTACAGGCAGGACTTTTTTTCTGAAATGTGGTCAAGAAGGATGCTCACGTTCTTTTGGTAGTTTTTCTGGTTTAAGAAAGCATCTTAATAAGTGCAATGGAAGCAGTTTAGTTGATTCTGCAGAATATGATCTTTCATATCCTCAAAGTACCGTCAATACAAGTAATGTTTCTCATGTTGAAGAGTCGACTGAATATTTAGAGGCTGAGTCACAGTTACCTTCGCCATACACTGTAAATATTTGTTCAGCTGTAATTTCTGATCTAAAGGCAGCAGGTGTTGGTCAAAGTACACTGAATTCTGAGATTGTTCAAGGTATCCATCAGTTGAATCTAAAGTGCCCGTGTTTTATCAGATTGAGTCAGTTCTGATAGTGTGTGAAAAACTGTTGCTACTCACAGTGCCTTTAAGTACAGTAACTTTTCAAGAACATTTCCATGCATATGAGGTGATCAGAGCAAAGCAGGATTTTGTTTTTTTTCATGTCGACAACCTGCTTTACCCTAGGCCTTTTGACATTCAAATGTCACATGGAGGGAATGACACATCTCTCCTTGTTGTACCATATTGCTTTCTCTGGTAAACATTTTTATGATGTTATACATGTTTCGGTCAGAGACAAGGCAATGTGTTTGCAATGTAAATTCAATGACATTCAAATGCTTTATTTTTTTAGTCATATTTCTAAAATAATAAATAATAAAGTCATATTTATGTCAAAACAGTTTATAATGAAAACTTTTTAATTCACTTATTGCACTTTTAACGATTTATTGTGAAATGATGCTTATGTATTTAACTTGTAAAAACTTGATTTTGTCATTAATAATATTAATTACTATCACATATTTTATATTTTTGTAAAAAACATGATTTGTATTGTCACCTTTTTGTTTTTCATTTACTTATAGCACTTTTTTAAAGGTTTACCATGATCATATGATTTATGTTTTCACAATTACTCATATTATGGTAAAGGTTAATGTTTTTTAATAATGAAATTATGATTATGAATAGGAACTGTTATATTTTCATAAAAACAATATAAATTTTATTTTTAAAAAAGTCATTATTTTTCAAACATCGTCATATCACGTTTTGCGTTAAAATTTTCAACGGTTTGAAGTTAAATGATGCTTATGTATATGAATTCATTTTTCACAATAAAATTTATAAACTTGATTTGTCATTTTTGTCATATCATTTCATGTACGTTTTTTATATTTCAAGTCGCTTACATATTGCACTTTTTAACGATTTTTTATTAAATCATGCTTATAAATATGAAAATTTATATTTTCACAATAACCATCTTGTATTTAATGAAAAAGCCATATTTTTGTCAAAACATGATTTGTGTATGTGTAATCAGAAAAATGTGCTAATGAATACAAAAAAAATTATTAATTTAATTGAAAACGTCATATTTTTGTCTAAGCATAATTGTGTCATGTCATAGAATTTTTTTGCAATATTATATGCAAAAACTAAAATATTTATATAAACAATGTCATATTTTAGTCAGAAAATGATTTGTAACATCATATCTCATGTAAATTTACCATGGTCAAGTTAATGTTGTAAGTACAAATTCGATTGGTTCGAAAAACCGCTTATTCGCCTAAGAAGCCTGAGACTTGAGGAATCACATTTTCAGGGTCTAAGAAACTCATTCTTGACAACACGTACAAGCCTTAGCCAAAAATGTGCTGTTGTTTTGTTTTAGATGAATTATTACTTTCTAAGCAATTTTTATTTACTTTATGCAGTTTTTATGAAATTTTGATTATGAATATGAAAATTAATATTTTTGAAATAACAATACTTTTTATTAAAAAAATCCATAATTTGGTCAGAAAATGTTTCGTAATATCATATCTCATCATAAACATGTAAAATTATCATGGGCTTTATTGGATGGGATAATTTTTTTTAAAATTATCATTATCATGCTGTTTGTGCATATTCGCTGGGTTCGAAAAACCGCTTTCTCTTCGTCCTAGAAGCCTGAGACTTGCGGAATCGCAATTTCAGCGTCTAAGAAACTTATTCTTGACAACACGTACAAGGCTTTGCCAAATATGTTCTGTTTTGTTTTTGATTAATTATGACTTTCTAAGCAATTTTCATTCACTTGCGGTTTTTAACAGTTTTTATGAAGTTTTGATTATGAATATGAAAATTTATATTTTTGAAATAACTACTTTTTATGAAAGAATTTTATAATTTGGTCAGAAAATGTTTTGTAATATCATATCTCATCATAAACATGTACAATTATCATGGGCAAGTGCATGCTGTTTGTGCATATTCGCTTGGTTTGAAAAACCGCGTTCTCTTTGTCCTAGAAGCCTGAGACTTGCGGAATCGCAATTTCAGCCTCTAAAAAACTTATTATTGACAACACGTACAAGGCTTTGCCAAATATGTGCTGTTGTTTTGTTTTTGATTAAATATGAATTTCTAAGCAATTTTCATTCACTTTTTGCAGTTTTTATGAAATTTTGATTATGAATATAAAAATTAATATTCAATATTAAAATCAATAACTGTTAAAACTCATAGTTTTATGTATGAAAAAAATATGTCCAAAACAAATTTTTCATGTCAGTTTATTGTTTTTCGTTCACTTTTTGCAATATTTCATGATTTTCAATTAAATTATGCTTCTAAATATCAAAATTCATGTTTTAAAAATAATGGTTATCTTTTAAATTTGCTTATGAATATGAAAATTCATATTTTCCCAATATAAATCATATTCTTATTTTTTAAAAAAAATCAAAATGTTTTTAAACCATCATTTGTCATGTAACGTTTTTCGTTTACGTCTTGCACTTTTTAACGTATTTGACAATAAATTATGCTTATTAATCTAAAAATTCATATTTTCACAAGAACTATTTTTTTATGATAAAGGTTAACATAGTTTTTTATGAAATTATGAATATGAAATGTAATATTTTTATAATTCATAATAAAATACTTTTTTTCAAACCATTGTTTGTAATCACGTTTTGCATTGCGAATGGATAAACTTTTAACGTTTTTAGCTGATGATGCTTAAGAATATGAAAAGTAAAATTTTTCACAATAACGTAAAAATTTGATTTGTCATATCACGTTATTTATTAACTTTTTAACAGTTTTTCATGAAATTATTAGTATGAATTTGAAAATGTTTATTTTTCCCAATTAATTTCAGATTTTTATTAAAAAAGTTAAGTTTTTCGCTTACATATTGCACTTTATAACTGTTTTCTATTAAATGATGCTTATAAATATGGAAATTGTTATTTTTCACAATAGCTCACATTTTTTATGAAAAAGTCATATTTTTGTCAAAACATGATTTGCATGGTCACTTTTTTGTTTTTCATTGACTTTTTTAAAGGTTTTCCATGATCATATGATTTATATTTTCACAATTACTCATATTTTTATGGTAAATGTTAACGTGTTTTTTTAATGAAATTATGATTATGAATAGGAAATTATATATTTTAATAAAAACATTACATCTTTTATAAAAAAAAGTCATTTTCAAGCCATTGTTTGTCATATGTTTTGCGTAGAATTTTTGCACTTTTAATGGTTTTTAGTTAAATGATGCTAATGAAAAGTCATATTTTTCACAATAAATTTTACAAACTTGATTTGTTAAAAAAAAAAAGTCATATTTCTGTCAAACCATGGTTTGTCATGTAAAAGTTTTTCACTCACGGATTGCACTTTTTAAATAGTTTTTAATGAAATTATGCTAATGTATGTGAAAATTCATATTTTTAAAATAAATCATATTTTTTATGAAAAGATCAACTATTTTTTTTAATTATAGAATAACCATGAAATGTTATATTTTACTATAATGTAAAAATAATGTAAATATTTACTATATTTTCAATCCATTGTTTATCACGTTTTGCGTAGAATTTTTGCACTTTTAATGATTTTTAGTTAAATGATACTTATGAATATTCATTCATTCATTTTCTCCCGCTTATCCGTAATTCGGGTCGCGGGGGCAGCAGTCTAAGCAGGCCTCCGCCTTCGACTGCTGCCCAATCCTCACAGCACCGTCCCTTACGGTCCCTCCTGCAGGTGGTGAGCCCACGGGAAGGCGGCCCCACGTCACTCCGACGTCACGGACCTTGATATTTCCCTCGTAAGGGACACTTATGAATATGAAAATTCATATTTTCACAATAATATTTTTATATTATAAAAATGTTTTGATGAAATTATGGTTATGAATATGATATGTAATTATTTAATAATTTGATTTTTTATAAAAGAAAGTCAGATTTTGTTCAAACCATTTTGTCAACACTTTTTGCGTTGAATTGTTGCACCTTCAATGGTTTGTAGTTAAATGATGCTTATGAATATGGAAAGTCATAATTTCAAAATGAGTTGTAAAAACTTGATATGTCATATCAAGTTTTTCATTAAATGTATGCATTTTAACAGTTTTTTTATGAAATTATTTGGATAAATATGAAAAGGTAAATTTTACCAAGTAATTTCACATTTTAGTTTAAAAATTTATATTTTCTCAGCCCATGGTTCTTAATGTAAGTTTTTTGCTTACATATTGCACTTTTTAAACGTTTTTTCATTAAATGATGCTTATGAGTAAGAAAATGTATATTTTCACAATAACTATCACATTTTTAATAAAAAAGTTATATTTTTGTAAAAACTTGATTTATATAGTCACTTTATTGTTTTGCGTTCACTTATGTCACTTTTTCAAAAGTTTTCCATTAACATATAATTTATATTTTACAATATCTAATTTTTATGATCATGGTTAACTGATTTTTTTTTTATTAAATTATGATTATGAATATGAAATTTAATATTTTATTAAAAACAATAAATATTTTATGGGTCATTTTCTTTTTCAAACTATTGTTTGACATCACGCTTTGCATTGAATTTTTGCGCTTTCAACAGTTTTTAGTTAAATGATGCTGATGAATATGAAAAGTCATAATTTCACATTATCTTGTAACAACTTGATTTGTCATATCACGTTTTTTAATTGAATTTTTGCACGTTTTTCATGAAATTATTTCTTTCAATATGAAAATTAATATTTTAACAATTAATTTCGTATTTATATGAGAAAAGTCATATTTGTGTCAAAACATGGTATTTCATGAATTTTTGCACTTTTAATGGTTTTTAGTTAAATGATGCTAATGAATATGGTCATATTTTTCACAATAGATTTGTCATCACAAAACGTTATTAAATTATTTAACTTTTTTTAAACAGTTTTTTGTTAAATTATTCCTTTGTATATAAAAAATTCATATTTTACCAAATTATTTCATATTCATATTAAAACAGTCATATTTTTGCCAAACATGGATCGCATGAAACCTTTTTCGGTCACTTATTGCACATTTTTAATGGTTTTCCATGAAAATATGCTTCTGAATATGAAAATTCATACTTTCAAAATGACAATCCTATGTTGTCATATCACGTTTTGCATAGAAATTTTGCACTTTTAATGTTTTATTAAATGATTATATGAAGTCATATTTTTATCAATAAATAAAAAAAAATTGATTTGTCTTTATTAAATCATTCCTTTATATATAGAAATTTATATTTGACCAATTTATTTCATATTCATATGAAAAAAGTAATATTTTTGCCAAGCATGGTTATTATGAAAACTTTCATAATTTAATGGTTTAACTTTCATAATTTAAATCGTTAACTGATTGCACTTTTTTTCAACAGTTTTCCATGAAAATATGCTTCTATATATGAAAATGTATATTTTACTAATTAATTGCATATTTATGTAAAATGTCATAATTTTGTCAAACCATGGTTTGTCATGTGAAAGTTTTTTGTTTACGTATTGCACTTTTTAGTGGTTTTTAATGAAATTATGCTAAAAAACAATTCATATTTTCACAATAACTCATATTTTTATGAAAAAGTTAGTTTTTTTTAATGAAATTATGGTTATGAATATGAAATGTAATATTTTAATAAAAACAATTATTTTTTTTTATAAAAGAAAGTCATATTTGTTTCAATCCATTGTTTGTCATAACAGTTTTTGCGATAAACATTTGCACTTTTCTTAGATTTTTATCATGCCCAAACTTAACACTTGGAGAGGTTTTCCATACAAACTACGAAGCTTGTGGTGCCTTTTCTGATATCAGGGAAGAATCACACAGCACACAGAATGGAGCAATGTTCTTCTTCGATTTATTGCATGCAACAGACAAGTATATATGTACACATTGGAA
>JAAIIK010018534.1:18195-35527 GCA_014706435.1 Silurus glanis | reverse complement strand
CGTTCCACTTCATGATTGTGTCCCACTTGTTGTTGATTCTTCACAAAAAATTACAGTTTTATATCTTTATGTTTGAAGCCTGAAATGTGGCAAAAGGTCGCAAAGTTCAAGGGGGCCGAATACTTTCGCAAGGCACTGTATACTAGATATGTAAAATATATAAACTAGATATAGTTGCGCATAATTTATCTTGTAATAAATCTGCTGGAGCCTTCTCTTTGCTTAGGATAGGCTTGTTCTCCGTGTCGTTAGCACATTTATTTGTGTGGGCGTCTGTAGGTTTCTTTTTTGATAGTTCTTGTTGCTAGGGTTACTGTTAGAATGGGGGCTCTACTTGTGTGTTGGGTATGTGTTTGTGTTTGAGTGTCGGATGCACGCTTCACAGGTCCTGTTGTTGTGTAGTGGTTTTTGGATGAATGGCTGACACTAATACCGACCCACATTTAGCTGGCAGTGGTACACCTGTCCGGTTCCTTAGCTGGAATATTAGGGGTATGGGTAATCAGATTAAACGGTCTATAGGGTTTTTACCCACCTGAAACGCTTACGTGCCGACATAGTATTTTTACAGGAAACACACCTCAGAGTCAAAGATCATCATAGGCTTCACCGTCCATGGGTGAGTCAAACTTTCCACTCCAATTTGAATTCTAAGGCACGAGGGGTGGCCATACGGTTTTCACCTACCCGTATAATTGCAGATAGGAATGGCAGATATGTCATTGTGGCTGGTACGTTGATACAGACCAAGGTTTTGCTGGTTAATATTTACGCTCCAAACCTTGATGATCCTGATTTTGCAAATAGGTTACTGAGCAGTCTTCCCTTTATAAATACCCATTTGATCATTTTTGGTGGTGATTTGAATTGTGTTTTAGTTCTAGTTCTAGTTCTAGTTCTCGTGCTGTATCCCAATCTGCAATGTCTAAATCGTTCTCCGATTTCGTGTCACAAAACGGCTTGGTAGACCCATGGAAATGTCGCAATCCCGGGATAAAAAAAATTCTCATTTTTCATTCATATTCCAGAATTGATTATTTTTTTATTGATAGCCATCTTAATCAATCCGTTGTATCTACAGATTATTTGGCCATTGTGATCTCTGATCATGCTCCTCTAGCGTTGGATATCCAATTCTTAACACAATCTCCTTGGCGGTTTAATTCGCATCTCCTAGCAGACAAGGATTTCTGTGCGTCTATTTCTAAAGCTATTGATGAATTCTTGCTGTTTAATCGTCTTGACTCTACTCCATGCTCATTATTATGGGAGACTCTGAAAGCCTATAGAGCCTATAGAGATCAATGCAGTATTTAAGTCATATTACTCTGCTCTTTATAAATCGGAATGCCTTACTGATAATAAGAGACTGGGTAATTTCTTTCAAAGTGTCGATTTTCCTGTTATTAATACGGTCTCTGTAAGGGACTTGGACTCTCCACTATCTCTTGACAAAGTCAGAGCTTCAATAAAGGCGATGCAGTCTAATAAAGCCCCAGGCCCAGATGGTTTTCCATGGTTGCAGATGTTTTATAAAAAAGTTTATCATTAAATTGGCACCGCTGCTCCTTGGTGTGTTCAATGAATCTCTTGATCAGGGCTTGCTACCGCCCACTTTCAATCAAGCCTCAATAGCCCTTCTCTTGAAGAAGGGCAAGGATCCCAACCTGTGCGGGTCGTACAGACCACTGTCGCTGCCGAATGCCGGCGTGAAAGTGCTGGCGAAAGCGATTGCATCCTGGTTAGAAAATGTAGTACCACGTATCATATCTATGGAGCAGACTGGATTCATAAAAGGGCGACATTCATTTTTTAACACTCGTACACTTTTCAATATAATTTACTCTAAGCAGTCATCTCCTTTCCGTGAGGTTGTAGTCTCATTGGATGCTGAGAAAGCGTTTGATAGAATCGAGTGGGAATACCTGTTTGCAATATTAAAGAAATTTGGGTTTGGTGATACATTTGTCTCCTGGATCCGCCTCCTTTATAAATCCCCGCAAGCCAGTGTTCGTACAAATAATATTAGCTCTGATTATTTCAGTCTCGGGCGTGGAACCCGGCAGGGGTGCCCACTGTCACCACTGCTATTCGCCCTTGCCTTTGAGCCATTATCCATTAAACTTAAATCCTCATTATCCTTTAAAGGTATAACTCGCAAGGGGGTGGAATATAAGGTATCCTTATATGCTGATGATTTGTTGCTATATGTTACGTATGCTGCAGCCTCTGTTCCTGTCATTTTATCTATCTTGAATGATTTTGGCTCTTTCTCGGGATACAAACAGAATTTTCATGAGTGAGTGTTATCTGGTAAACAATACCGCTCTACAACTTCAGCATCTGAATCTGCCATTCAAATTCAACTGTTCAGGCTTTAAATACCTTGGTATTACTGTGACCCGTTCCTTACCAAAACTTTTTCATGCCAATCTTGCTCCGCTTATGGCAGACATGAAGTCAGATTTTCAGAGGTGGAGCAGTCTACTTCTGTCTTTAACAGGAAAAATCAATGCAGTTAAAATGAACGTTCTGCCCAAGTTTCTTTATTTTTTTTCAATCACTTCAACTTTTTTTTACCTAAGTATTTTTTTGATTCTCTAGATAGAATCATTAATTCTTTTCTTTGGGGTGGAAAACCGCCCAGAATCCGTAAGACTATATTGCAGAGATGTAAGCTCAGTGGTGGGCTTGCTTTGCCCAATTTTCAAATATAATACTGGGCTGCACATATCGAAAAACTAAACTCCTGGACCAATTCAATAGAATCCACTTGGTGCAATCTAGAGCTACTGTCTTGTAGATCATCCTCTGTATTTGCTCTGCTTTGCTCACCCATTCCGATCAAACTATCTCAATATACTGACAATCCAGTCGTACTGAACACGCTTAAGATTTGGTTTCAGTTTAGGCATCACTTTAAATTTAGGGCTCTATCAGCACTGGGGCCCTTGAATAAAAATAATTTGTTTCCCCCGTCATTTTTAGATTCAGCTTTCTCACTATGGCACGAAAAAGGCATCAAGCAACTTTATAATTTGTACGAAGATGGCATCTTTAGAAGTTTCACCAGCCTGTCCTTGGAGTATGGGCTGCCTACAGCTCATTTTTTTCGATATGTCCAAGTCCGCAACTTTGTATCTAAATGCCTTCCCAATTTTCCCTCTGTAGCCCCCATGCAACCTTGGGAGAGTTTATGTAATGGGTATGGAAAGTATAATGTTGATTTTATAGGTAGAATTACACAGAAAGGACGTGCTTTAATGTATACGTTATTTGGGTCTCTATATGTGTGCATACACCTTTAACTCTCCGACTGCAGCATTGAACCTAATTTCCTGTTTTTGCACCTCCTCTTCCCTTTTCGTGTTATGTCCGCATGGAAGAGGTGGGTTTCTTTTGAGATCTGTTTAATAGAGTTTCATCTTTGTTTAAAAATCTGTTTTATATTCAGGCTTTTGGTTTAAATTGTATGTATCACTTCATTTTGCATGTGTGTACCATTATTTTTCATGTCATTTTAAATGAGGACTTGTTAAACTTGAGTCGTGCTGATTACGTTGCACATTACATTTGTGTTGCAGAACTGAAGGGGCAACTTTACACGTTGTTTAAATACTGTGTTATCTCTTGTCAGGTATGCTGTTATGTTTAATTATTTGTAATGCTTAAATGACTTCTCTCTGCCCTTTTCGTGTTATGTCCGCATTGAAGAGAACTGAAGGGGCAACTTTACACGTAGTTTAAAGACTGTGTTATCTCTTGTCAGATTAAAATCATTGAGGAGACAACCGACGGCTGATGTCCGCCTTTATTTCACGGAACACACAAAAAAAGAAAACCACAACGCAGATAAAACCAGTTACATTTGGTGCCGTGATCTTTTCGGGTCAACAGATCAGCGCTTCGCCGATCGCCGTGGTTGTGTGACAGCTCGTCTACCTTGCCAATCTCCTCTCCTGGTCTTCTTCATCACAACTGGATTCCCATCGGCCGCGACGACTCCGTGCTCGCGCATACGGAGCGCGCGTGTGTGTGCGCGGCTATCGGCGCGTGTGTGTGCGCGACTGTCGGCGCGTGACGTCACTGAGCAAACTGGTGCATCTTATAATAACGGTAAAGTGTTTCAGTGACTTTAATCGACTCTTATTATTCCGGAGAACAGTTGTTCTTTGTTGATGCATAATAATCCAGAGAGACTCTGTGATAAGGACTGCAAAACGATTCAGTGATCTTTGAGTATCGTATCCTTTATCTGGGCAGTATATTATGAATGAATGTTGATGCATTTCAACGTGGAACAGTGCTTCATTTGTTAGAAAAGAAAATATTTTGTCTGTGCTTAGGAAATTCCTTATTGCTTTTAACGTTCTGCATTCTGCATCCTATTAGTGAACTGAATTGATTTTATTTAATATTTCTCAGGTTTTCAAAAGAAATATATTTAAAAAAAAATTGAGTTGTTTAGGGTTTTGCTGTTTAAAGCATATTTTTTTGTGGTAATTGTTTTCCCCATGTTTTCTGTCTTTTCATTTAACATTTGAGACATGTTTGGGGATCATAGCAAAGACGATTTCAGTCTGGTGGAACAATTTAATGTCACTTTCCCATTGGGTAGGGGTGGTGGACCTGACACTAATCAGAATGCAAGGGTATCTGAAGTTACCCCTCGTTGTTATGGAAGAGGGAGGGCTTTAGCTAATGTGGGACTGGATAATATGCACACTGTTGATTCAGCGATTGGTGCTTCAGCAGGTCCAACAGCTAGCTCCACCCCGATAACACGCCCAAATACTGAACGTGTCATTACTCCTGAGGCATTAGGGAGCATTATTTCAGATCTGGCTCAGAAAATAGGGGAAAGTATTTCAGCCAGCCTAAACCTTGCACATCAGCCCAGCCCAATACAGTCTAATCTACCTTCACATTCTCAGTCTTCTAGTGAGCGTATGGATGCTTCTAGCCTGAAAGTGATAGTTCAACAAGATTCGGCACCTCCACCATTCTTTAGGGGCGATAAAAGTGATTCACTGTTCATGAATGGGAGGACATGATGTACAACTATTTAAACAGAATGAAATGCAAATCACATACTGATGTTTCTGATCTTATCCTGAACAGGCTGGCGGGAAAAGCAAGAGATGTGGTTAAAGTGTCCATGCGTAGTCACCCTGAACTAAGTGCCTGTGATTTTCCAAGCGCAGTGTTCGACATACTGAAACACAACTTCAGTGAGTTAGCTTATTCCAACATGCCTATGGTTGATTTCTATAATACACTCCCAAGGGCTAATGAAACTCCAATGAATTATTGGATAAGGCTTAACAAAGCCATTGATGTTGCTGACGAGTGTCTGCGCAGACGCAACAAGAGTGTTGAGGATCCCGCAGCTGAGGCTGTCAAGATGTTTATTTCACATTGCCCAGACCCAAATCTTACTATGTCTTTTCAGTTTAAACCTGCTGAGAAGTGGAGTGCTGCTGAGGTCCAGGAGCGGTTGGATAGTTATCAGAGGGATTTCAAAGAGTGTCTTCGAGAACGCTACTTGCAATGTCTTTGCCAGCTTGTAACCAGTGCAGTGTTATGACATATCCCAATTCTGTGTCCACTTCCCCTCAGCAGCCTACTTCGACGCCCGCTCAGTCACTGCCTCCTGTGAATCCCAATGCAGTTATCATCATATGGTTGGCATGATGGATAGAGTCTTGTCCTTGTGCACTGCTTCATTATCCACGCCCAAACAGGTCCAGGTGGACAAAACTTCAGACTTCAGAAATAACTCAAGCTCAGCATGTAGGGTCTGTGGATCCAATCAACACACTACTTACATGCATTGTAGACGTCAAAGACTGTGTCGTCACTGTCTCAGCCCAGGCCACTTCAAGAGTGACTGTCCTAAAGCAGCATGCCCTGCGACTCCCTTAGATACTGCTCAGTTAAACTAAATGGCCCGTGTGATGAGAGGGGTAGCATGGGCGATTTTACCCCCAGCCTAACAGAAGAGACAGATGTGCAGAATGTATTTGTGAACAGCTGCAGGCTATTGCCAGAAGACAAAACTGTTTTATATGTGGGGTTTTAGAAAATTGATGGGGCAAGTGAGTTGTTTTATGCTCCTGTGTCAGTTTGTGGCCATTACACATTAAAGGGGTTACTGGATTCTGGTAGTATGTCCTGCACACTTAGTGAAGTGGGTGAGTCCAAGCTGCGGGCTAATGGTCTTCTTCCGCATCCCCAAGCGACTCCGAGTAATGTGGTCTTAGTTGGCTGTGGTGGCCTTACAATTCAGCCAAAGTGTATTTACGACATGGAAATTGAGGTCTATGGATTTAAGTTTGTCGTTCCAACTCTTGTGATGACTGGACAGAGAGACGAGTTCATAATTGGAAGCAATGTAATCAAATGTATTCTGCAGAAGATGAAATCTCATGACAAGTATTGGGAGCTCGTCTCTTGTAACAACGGTAATCCTGAGTGTGAGCAATTCCTTGAGCTTCTGAGCTGTATCTGCCAATGGTCTGGTCCTCAGCAATAAGCTTGGTACTGTAAAACTCTGTCAAGCAATCACTCTACTTCCCAGATGTGAGTATCTTGTTTGCGGCAAATTACCAGCTAATGTCCCTATTTCCCCGGGAAATACTATCATTGTTGAGCCAACCACGGCACGTTCTGCACCCAGAAACATTCTTGTCGGACGAGTAGTAACACCAATGTGGGGTGATCGATGGGTGCCAATGAAGGTCCTTAACCCTAATTTTACATCAGTTACGCTTCGTCGTAACTCCAAACTGGCTGACGTTTCCACTTGTCTAGCTGTCGAAGACCTCACGGTTGCACAGGGTTTAAGTAGAACCTACATTGACGTTCCTAATTCGAATGCCCATGACATGGCCTCATCCTCCTGCCCTGCACAGTTGTTGAAAGACTGTGGTCTAATGGACATTGAAGGATGTGAAGTTTCCGAAGTGTGGAAGAGCAAACTAGCAGACCTTGTTGTATCTTAAAATGATGTTTTCTCCAAGGATAAGTTGGATTGTGGAGAGGCAAAGGATTTCGTGCATTGGATCCATCTTTTTGATGAGCGCCCGTTCCGTCTGCCCTATCACCGTATCCCTCCTGCCCACTACCAAAGATTGAGAGAAGTATTGTCAGAGATGGAGGAGAAAGGCATAATCAGCAAGTCTATCAGTGAGTATGCATCGCCCTTAGTGATGGTCTGGAAGAAGGATGGTAATCTAAGGGTCTGCACTGATTTTTGCTGGCTCAATGCTAAAACCATCAAAGAGGCCCACCCTCTGCCACATCAGGCTGACTGTCTTGCAGCTTTGGGAGGTAATGCTTTTTTCAGTACCATGGACTTAACTTTTAACAACATTCCACTCCATGTGTCTGACAGGCCGATACACTGCCTTCACAACACCGATGGGTTTATACGAGTATAACCGCCTCCCTCAGGGCCTTTGCAACAGTCCCGGGTCTTTCATGCGCATGATGCTCAGCATTTTTGGTGACCTTAACTTTTCCAGTCTTCTCTGCTACCTTGATGACTTGCTGGTCTTTGCCCCATCCGAGCAGGAAGCATTAAGGCGATTGGAGATTGTTTACTTTCGATTGAGATCCAGCAACCTGAAGCTGGCTCCTAAAAAAGTTTCACTTTCTAAAAAAATCTGTTATGTTTCTAGGCCATGTGCTAGATGGTGCTGGTGTTTCAGTCGATGAGGAGAAAGTAAAGGTCATCTCTGCTTTCCAAAAGGCTGATTTAATGAAGGACGATGGAATCACGCCTTCACCATAAAAACTCGGATCGTTTTTTGGTATGGTCTTGTACTACCAGACATTTATTCCAAAGTGTTCTAGTATTGCTAGACCTTTATTCAACTTAACGGCTGGCCAGAAACATTTGGTGAAAGGTGAGGTGTGTCCTCAGCAAAACTCCGGAGCCAGCAGCGAGAGCCACTTTGGAAAGTATTAAGATAACAACCCCATTGGTGCTCGTTTGCATTGACTTCTGGTCTGCTGTGGATAGAAACAACAACTCTGTGGATGTTTTAGTGATCACAGATCACTTCACAAACCTGGCACATGCATTCCCATGTCAGGACCAGACAGCGAAAAAAATGGCCAAGAAACTGTGGGACAACTTTTTCTGTGTCTATGGGTTTCCCCAACGCATCCATTCTGACCAAGGGGCTACATTCGAAAGTGAGCTGTTTGCAGAGCTGCTTGAACTGGCCGGGATTGACAAATCTAGAACAACCCCCTACCATCCGATGGGGAATTGTGGTACGGAGCGGTTCAACAGGACATTGGGCAGTATGCTAAGGTCCCTTCCATCTGCATCTAAGCTAAGGTGGCCACAGTTGGTACAGACCATGAATTTTGTATACAAATGTACAGCACATGAAACAACTGGGTTCGCCCCTTTTTACCTGATGTTTGGTAGGGTGCCAAGGCTGCCAGTTGACCTCATGTTTCATAGCGTTCTGCGGGACAAGTCGGTTTGTGACTATGATCAATATGTCAGATCACTCATTGATGATCTTCAAACTGCAATGACATTAGCACAGCAGCATTCCGTTCTGGAACAAAAACATCAGTCCAACCAATACAACAAAAGAGTTAAAGGCCTACGTCTTGCTATTGGTGATCAGGTGCTTGTGGCTAACAAGGGATGTAGAGGGAAACGGAAGCTTGCTGACAGATGGAATCCATTTGTGTACACTGTTGTTGCTTCAAAGCCTTCCATACATGTTTATAAGATCCGTGACAGGGCTGGTAATGAACGAACAGTACACCGGAATTTACTTTTGCAAGTTAACTTTCTCCCTTTGCCTAAAACGGACAGGATAAGTTCTGGTCATGAGACCAATGACCTACATACCTGCTGCGTTCCCTTGCAATCGTCTGATGCAACACACTCTGTTGGTCTAATTGGGCAAACTTGCACTAGTGAGATTGAGTCTACAGTACATGTAGATGATGAACAGTATGAAGCAAGGGATCTCTCACAGGGTGAATGCATGTCCAATATCGCCAATGTAGCTACTTGTGAGGACGACCACACCGCTTCATGGGTGCATTCTCAGATGCCCGATCAACAGGAACCAAATGCACAAGTTCCTGTGCTAGTGACTTATGATAGTACTGTGGCTGGTGCTGGTGCTAACCATTCATCCCAAACTCATGTTTCTTCCAGTGTTCCCCATGGGCTGGAACCTGTAGCAGTTTTAAAAACAGGTGATCATTATACCACCAGGTTTTGGTAGTCTCATCAAGCCAGACTTATTGAATTTATGGTCCAGCTTGAAAGCTTGTTAGGTTTGGATTCTGGGTCTTCAGATATTCATGTATGAATACAATTGGTTACCAATTTGATACATGTTGTATTTGTTACTTGCTTGTTCACTTGTGTTTCTTTACTGAAACTTTAGTAAACTTTGAACACATCATTCAGAAACTGCTGCGTATACCTGATAATACTGCTTATAGACATATTGAACAAGCACTGAGAAACAATTGTCTCATGATGTCTTGGAGAACGTGAAATAACTGCTGACGTTTTTTGAGAAGATTAAGAATTTATTCATGAGTGTTGAACACTACTTTGTTTTAGGATTGATTCTTGTATTCATTGTTGGAATTGTACTTTGCATGTTGCCATGTTTGGTAAGACAGGCCATAAAGGGCTCAATTGGAGTGTTAATGCATGTAGGAATGGAATGAAATTAAATCTGTTGTTTTTGTTTTTATTTTGTCTTTATCTTTTCATTTGCAGTTTATATCACCGATCCTGTTCCCAGAAAAGAACATCCTATGTTATTGGTGTGTGATGCTAAATCATAAATGATTTAAAGTGGCCATTGTTAGTGTTAAGATGGTTCTCATTTACATTTGCAGCATTTAGCAGAAGCCCTTATCCAGAGCGATGTACAAAAGTGCTTTGAGTCTCTAGCAATGAATAAATCTACACTGGTACGCAAGATTACAAACTTAACACTCACACGTTTTTCACACTGGTTTACACACATTCCGTTGTCTGTTCAGTGTCTATAGAATATTTACGATGTTAGTACGTAAGGTATACAGGGAGTCTTTATCTGGGCTCACATATCTCCAGCTAGTATGTCTTCTTATCCAAACAGGAAACAGCTTTAGGTCAGGCTTTCTTTCCAATGTGTACATATATACTTGTCTGTTGCATGCAATAAACCGAAGAAGAACATTGCTCCATTCTGTGTGCTGTGTGATTCTTCCCTGACATCAGAAAAGGCACCACGAGCTTCGTAGTTTGTATGGAAAACCTCTCCAAGAATTAAGTTTGGGCATGATAAAAATCTAACAAGTGTTAACATTTTTTGCGTTTTTTTTTTTTTTTTTTTATGACAAACAATGGTTTGAAACAAATATGACTTTCTTTTATAAAAAAATAGTTTTTATTAAAATATTACATTTCATATTCATAACCATAATTTCATAAAAAACTAACTTTTTCATAAAAATGAGTTATTGTGAAAATATGAATTTTGTTTAGCATAATTTCATTAAAAACCATTAAAAAGTGCAATACGTAAACAAAAAACTTTCACATGACAAACCATGGTTTGACAAAATTATGACGTTTTACATAAATATGCAATTAATTAGTAAAATATAAATTTTCATATATAGAAGCATATTTTCATGGAAAACTGTTGAAAAAAGTGCAATCAGTGAACGAAAATGTTTTCATAATAACCATGCTTGGCTAAAATATTACTTTTTTCATATGAATATGAAATAAATTGGTCAAATATGAATTTTTATATATAAAGGAATCATTTAATAAAGACAAATCAAGTTTTTTTAATTTATTGATAAAATTTATTGATAAAAATACATCAAATGATGATATGAAATACGTCATATTTTATCAATAAATTTTTATTAATAAATATTTCATATCATTTAACAAAAAAAAAACATCAAAAGTGCAAAAATTCTATGCAAAACATAATATGACAACATAGGATTGTCATTATGAAAGTATGAATTTTCATATTCAGAAGCATATTTTCATGGAAAACCATTAAAAAGTGCAATACGTAAACAAAAATCTTTCACATGACAAACCATGGTTTGACAAAATTATGACGTTTTACATAAATATGCAATTAATTAGTAAAATATTAATTTTCATATATAGAAGCATATTTTCATGGAAAACTGTTGAAAAAAGTGCAATCAGTGAGCGAAGATTTTTTCATAATAATCATGCTTGGCAAAAATATTACTTTTTTCATATTAATATGAAATAAATTGGTCAAATATGAATTTTTATATATAAATATCAAAAACAAAAAAGTGACCATGCAAATCATGTTTTGACAAAAAAGATGACATTTTCATTAAAAATGTGATAGTTAAAATTTATAAAAAATTTTACTTGAAAAATTATGGTTTGAGCAAAAAATACTCTTTTTTAAATAAAAATATAAAATTAATTGCCAAAATATTAATTTTCATATTCATCAGAATAATTCCATGAAAAACTGTTAAAAAGTGCAAAAAGTTTTTACAAGTTATTGTGAAAATATTCATATTCATAATTTCACAAAAAAAATCGTTAAATGTGCAATGTGAATGAAAAAGATTTAATGAAATACCATGTTTTGACACAAATATGACTTTTCTCATATAAATACGAAATTAATTGGTAAAATATAAATTTTCATATTGAAAGGAATAATTTCATGAAAAACGTGCAAAAAATTCAAGTAAAAAACGCGATATGACAAATCAAGTTGTTACAAGATAATGTGAAATTATGACTTTTCATATTCATCAGCATCATTTAAATAAAAACCGTTGAAAGTGCAAAAATTCAATGCAAAGCGTGACGTCAATCAATAGTTTGAAAAAGAATATGACCCATAAAATATTTATTGTTTTTATTAAAATATTAAATTTCATATTCATAATCATAATTTCATTCAAAAAATCAGTTAACCTTCATCATAAAAATTAGATATTGTAAAATATAAATTTTATGTTCATGGAAAACTTTTGAAAAAGTGCCATAAGTGAACGCAAAACAATAAAGTGACTATATAAATCAAGTTTTTACAAAAATATTACTTTTTTATTAAAAATGTGATAGTTATTGTGAAAATATAAAATTTTTTACTCATAAGCATCATTTAATGAAAAAACGTTTAAAACGTGCAATATGTAAGCAAAAAATTTACATTAAGAAGCATGGGCTGAGAAAAATATAAATTTTTTAAATAAAATATGAAATTAATTAGTAAAATGTACCTTTTCATATTCTTCCAAATAATTTCATAAAAAACTGTTCAAAAGTGCATACATTTAATGAAAAACGTGATATGACAAATCAAGTTTTTACAACTAATTTTGAAGTTATGACTTTTTATATTCATAAGCATCATTTAACTAAAAACCGTTGAAGGTGCGCAAAAAGTGTGCACAAGTGCGCACAACGCAAAAAGTGTTGACAAACAATGGTTTGAACAAAATCTGACTTTCTTTTATAAAATATCTAATTATTAAAAAATTACATATCATATTCATAACCATAATTTCATAAAAAAAAATTGTTGACATTTTTATACAAATATTATTGTGAAAATATGAATTTTCATATTCATGAGTATCATTTAAAAAGAAAATACATATGAAATTAATTTGGAAATTATAAATTCTAATATTCATCAGAATTATTTCATGAAAAACTGTTAAAAAGTGCAAAAATTCAATGAAAAATGTGAAATTACAAATCAAGTTTTAAGTTATTGTTAAAATATAAATGGTCATATTTATTTTCATGAAATACCATGTTTTGACATAAATATGACTTTTCTCATATAAATATGAAATTGATTGGTAAAATATGAATTTTCAAAGGAATAATTTCATGAAAAACTTTATAAAAAAGTGCAAAAATTCAAAGACAAATGTGCTATGACAAATCAAGTTTTTTTCACATTATTGTGAAATTATGACTTTTCATATTCATAAGCATCATCTAACTAAATATCGTTGAAAGTGCAAATATACATTGTAAAAAGTGATATGACAAAATGGTTTGAAACAAATCTGACTTTCTTTCATAAAAAAATTATTGTTTTTATTAAAATATTACATTTCATATTCATATCCAAAATTTCATTTAAAAAAAGTAAAATTTTCATAAAAATGTTTGAGAAAATATGAATTTTTCTATTCATTAGCATAATTTCATTAAAAACCATTAAAAAGTGTAATACATAAACGAAAAACTTTCACGACAAAACATTTTTTGACAATTATGACTTTTTACATAAATATGCAATTAATTAGTAAAATATAAATTTTCATATACAGAAGCATATTTTCATGGAAACCATGTTTGGCAAAAATATGACTATTTTCATATGAATATGAAATAAATTGGTAAAATATGAATTTTTATATACAAAGGAATAATTTAATGAAAAACTGTTAAAAAAAATTGAAATAATTCAATAAAATAACGTGATATGACAAATCAAGTTTGTAAAATTTATTGTGAAAAATATGACTTTTCATTAGCATCATTTAACTAAAAACCATTAAAAGTGCAAAAATTCAACGCAAAACGTAATATGACAAACAATGGTTTCAAAATGACTTTTTTTATAAAAGATGTAATGTTTTTATTAAAATATATAATTTCCAATTCATAATCATAATTTCATAAAAAGCCACGTTAACCTTTACCATGAAAATATGAGTAATTGTGAAAATATAAATCATATGATCATGGAAAACCTTTCAAAAAGTCAATGAAAAACAAAAAAGTGACAATGCCAATCATGTTTTGACAAAAATATAACTTTTTCATAAAAAATGTGATAGTATTGTGAAAATATAAATTTCAGTTAAATTTACAGTTAAAAAGTGCAATACGTAAGAGAAAAACTTAAATAACTTTTTTTAATAAAAATATGAAATTAATTGGTAAAATATACATTTTCATATTTATACTAATAATTTCATGAAAAACTGTTAAAAATTTAATGAATAACGTGATATGACAAATCAAATTTTTACAAGTTATGGTGAAAAATTTTACTTTTCATATTCTTAAGCATCATCAACTAAAAACGTTAAAGGTTTATCAATTCGCAATGCAAAACGTGATGACAAACAATGGTTTGAAAAAAAGTATTTTATTATGAAAAAATAATTATAAAAATATTACATTTCATATTCATAATCATAATTTCATAAAAAAATATGTTAACCTTTATCATAAAAAATTTGTTCTTGTGAAAATATGAATTTTCAGATTTATGAGCATGATTTATTGTCAAAAACGTTAAAAAGTGCAAGACGTAAACGAAAAACGTTAGATGACAAACGGTGGTTTAAAAACTTTTTTTTTTTTTTATAAGAATATGATTTTTATTGGGAAAATATGAATTTTCATATTCATAAGCACATTTTTCATAAAAAGATAACCATTATATTTAAAACATGAATTTTGATATTAAGAAGCATAATTTAATTGAAAATCATGAAATATTGCAATAAGTGAATGAAAAACAATAAACTGACATGAAAAATTATTTTTGGACATGTTTTTTTCATACATAAAACTATGAGTTTTAACAGTTATTGATTTATCATATTCATAAGCATAGGGTTTTTTTTAATATAAAACAGTTGCTGTCAAAAATGAGCTTCTTAAGTGCTAAATACTATTTGACTATATTATAATCTAATTATAATATAATTAATTAATATATAAAAATTATTATATAATTTAATATATAATTATATTATAAATTATATTTCAATTATAATCATTAATCAACCTGCCCATGACAATTTTACATGTTTATGATGAGATATGCTATTACAAAACATTTTCTGACCAAATTATGACATTTTTCATAGAAAGTATTTAGTTATTTCAAAAATATACATTTTCATATTCATAATCAAAACTTCATAAAAACTGTTAAAAACAGCAACAAGTGAATGAAAATTGCTTAGAAAGTCATAATTAATCAAAAACAAAACAACAGAACATATTTGGCAAAGCCTTGTACATGTTGTCAGGAATGAGTTTCATAGACGCTGAAAATACGAAAATACGAAGTCTCAGGCTTCTTAGGCGAATAAGCGGTTTTTTGAACCAATTGAATTTGGACTTACAACATTAACTATACCATGATCAATTTACATGAGATAATTTCATTAAAAAAACCATTAACCTTTACCATAATATGAGTAATTGTGAAAACATAAATCATATGATCATGGTAAACCTTTAAAAAAAGTGCTATAAGTAAATGAAAACCAAAAAGGTGACCATACAAATAATGTTTGTTACAAAAATATGACTTTTTCCATTAAAAATGTGATAGTAATTACAGTTTTTCTCAAATGCTAAAACACATTTCACAAACGTTTCCTCCATGTTCCCCAATGTCTAAACCCAACACCCTTTTCTAAAGCTACATAAACACAACCACACCTTCTCACTTCAAAACTCAAACTTTCACACCAAAAGAGCAGCTCGAAGCTTTCAAAAATGTAAACACTATACACATCATTACACACTACAGCAAAACAATTGAAAACACAATGCTCAATTTGTGAGAAGGTTCCTTGTTTCATAACTGCCAATGCATATTTTTGAAACTTTACAGTAATGGATGTTCTTAGATCTCTGCAGAGGATTAGGCATTTAGATTTGAGAGTTTCATATGAAGAGTATAAATCTATAGTAAATTCTGCATGTACACTACTGTAACACAACTCAATGCAAAAACAGAATCTATTGCACACAACAGTACTCTTGAAAACATGATCAGGGTGTGAAGTTTTTTTATTTACTTTATTCACACCACACACACACACCACAATCACTGTGCGGCATCATGTCGCTGAGCTGCATCGGGCCACATCACCTCATCCACATCGCAGGCTATATTGTCTCTTGCCAGGCACCGCGGGAAAAACGCCCTGGAATGGCGAATCCATCCTTGGAAGGCCTCCACTGGGATGTCAACACAGGCCAGCTCCATTGCCCTTAGGAGGTTCTCTCTAGTGTATGGTTGTCTGTCATAAACCTTCCATCTCCATGATGAGAAGAACTCCTCTATAGGGTTCAGGAAAGGGGAGTAGGGTGGCAGACAGACGTTTAAAAAGTGGTTACTGTTGGTGGTGAACCACTCTCTGATTTGGTTTGTTTTGTGGAAGCGTACATTGTCCCAAATGATCACATAAATTTGATGTGCGGGCCCAGGATGGTGTTGTTGGCGGTCCAGGAGGATGTCTTTTAGCTCCTCTAGGAAGGTGAGGAGACGTTGGGTGTTGTAAGACCCAAGGACAGCATGCCGGTGGACAAGCCCCTCCAAACCCATGGCCGCACAAAGAGTAATATTACCCCCCCCGTTGGCCAGGAACCTCAGTGATGGCTCCTTGGCCGATGATGTTACGGCCTCTTTGCCTTCGTTTCTGCAGGTTGAAGCCAGCCTCATCCAGGAAGAGGTACTCATGAGGTCTGGCCATCGTGTCCAACTGTAATATCCTCTGTGAAAATGTGAAAGTGCACAGGTGTTCAGAACAACAGTCAATCAGGTAGCACAGTATTGTCCAGAAGTAATGTAGGCCACTGAGCAACACAGTATGTCCACTAACTGTACTGTGAACATGGATGTATACTTACTTGCACATACTCGTAACGTAGGTCTTTGTGTCGCGCAGAGTTGCGCTCAAAGGGAACCCTATAGACCTGTTTCATCCGCATCTTTTGGCGCCGGAGAACTCGGTCTATTGTGGCCAAGCTGACATCATCAATGCTCTCAAAGTTGACATTATCGGCAATGACTTTGTCTCTGATCTCCCGGAGTCTGATGAGGTTGTTCTCACGAACCATATCCACAATGAGGGTTTCTTGTGCTGCTGTAAATATGGCAACCCTCCCACCTCTATGTGGCATTTTTTCAACTCTAAAAAAAGAAACATGTGTTGTCAGTTTTACAATACAGTAACAACTGATTTGAAACCAATAGACTACTTTCACAGGCTTGTAAAATTGTATTGTGACAAAGAAAGCAATAGAGTACAATACCTGTTGTGTTGTCTGAATGCCCTGATAATGGTGGCCACGGTGAACCTACTCAGGTTTGGACGGACTCGTAGTCCTGCTTCAGCCATTGTCATGCCATGGACAATGACATGGTCAATGACTGTTGCTCGCATCTCGTCCGTAATGATGGTGCGAGGTTGTCTTGCTCTCCCTCCTGGACCTTCTCCTCTTCCTCGTTGGCCTGCTCCTCTTCCTCCTCTGATTTGAACT
>JAAIIK010018534.1:0-14792 GCA_014706435.1 Silurus glanis | reverse complement strand
GAAGCATGCCTGGCGACTGCTTCTTCTCCCGGTGCGGGCGGCGCGGCGTTACATGTCTCTCTCTCCGAGGAGGATGAGATGCAGCCTGTGCTGTACGAGGAGCTCCTTGAGGTCGTGGCACGGGCCGGGTCCGAGCTGGATCTAGCTTGGCCGGTCGTGTAGCAGAAGCAGCGCGCACCCAGTGAGCTGGATGAGCGTTTCCTGCGCCCTGTGTCACAGCCTCAGCGCCTTCCCTGATCTGCGCACCGAGGTGTCTGGGTCCTGAGAGGCCTGTGTGCGTGCGTGCTTTTCCAATGTTTCTCGCTGTGCGCGAATGTTATTGGGACTAAGTAGCGCGGCTACGGGACGATGCCGCTTGTGGTAGAGACGCTAGCTAGCTATCTCTCTCCGAGTGCTGCATCTATGAAGGCTATCGGTTTGGCTACGAAGAGCCGCTTGGCTCTGGTAGGTAGGGCTACGCGGCAGGTCAGGCTGCGGGTTGCATCCACACGATGAGTGTGTTGCAGGCATACCAGGCTGGCCTGCTATGGGGGATGGTGTGAGCTTCCTTCTGAGCACCACGGTGACCCCTCCTGGCCTGACCTGGTAACGCTGTAGGTAAGGGCGATTGCTGGCGGGTTCAGGAGACCGCGGTGGCGTTTCAGTGGTATTTCCTCGCCGCTCCAATGGGGCTGCTCAGCGGCAGCCTCGCCCTGGTACGTCCAGGCACAGCGAAATAGCTCAGAAAGAGTGCGTTGCCACCCGATTCCCGCAGGGAGGTCCTAGGGGCCCCTGGCGACACTCTAAGCCCAAGGAGGGGCTGGACGACCTGAGGTTTGTCCTCGCCTCTAGTGAACGGACTGTGGCGCGTAAGTCTGACGGCTTGCATCTTGGAGGGCGGTGTGCACCTCATGCTACGGTGCCCGTCCCTCCCCGGCACCACCGGGAGGCCGGTCTGTCGGCCCTGCCTCAGTGTGTTCAGGACGCTGCCTCCCTCCAGCGGTTAACTCCCTTATTCCACCTGAAAGTTCATTGCGGATGGGGGTCATCCGCCGCCTCTCAGGGGGCTTCAACGGCCGCAGTACACTGCTCCTGCCGTTCGGGTTCAGGAGGGCTGTCTGCCAGCCCTGCCACGGGACGTGTTCAGGGCGCGGCTTCCCTCCAGCGGTTTGCTCCCCGTATTCCGCCCGTAAGTTCGCTGTGGATGGGGGGGATCCGCCGCCTCTCAGGAGGTGTAGTCGGCTGCAGAGCACCGCTCCAGCCGCTCTGAGTGGGTCAGGGGCCAGCCCCGAGGGGTCAGTCTGGAGGGCTGCCAGGAGTCTCTCGGGGGTCCTGAGTACTGTGGAGAAGGGCTGCGCGATTTAGTTCGCGTCTTCTCCTCCCCGGTTCAACGGGATGTGTCCCACCCTGGTGGGACCCGTGCAGGCTCTGGTCCTGGGACAGGAGGTGCGTACTCTCCTGAGGAATCGGGCCATCGAGGTGGTTCCATCCTCGTCGGTCAGAGAGTCAGGCTACTACGGCCCGTACTTCATTGTTCCGAAGAAGGACGGCGGGTTGCATCCCATTCTGGATCTCCACTCCTTGAAGCATTCACTTATGAGGCTCGGGTTCAGGATACTCGCTCAGAGAAGTCGTGTCTCTGATCAAGTCCGAGGACTGATTTGTCATACGTTAGATCTGGAGGTCGCATGCTCCCACGCAGCCGTCCTTCACCACACACGGGAGGTTCCTGAGGTTGCTTTCGGGGCGAAGCTTTCCAAAATCGGTCCTTCCGTTTGGCCTAGCACTCTCACCCCGTACCTTCACAAAGTGCGTGAACACGGCACTGACCCCGCTGCGGCTTCAGTCAAGTTTCAAGTCAAGTTTATTTGTATAGCGCTTTTCACAACAGACATTGTCTCAAAGCAGCTTTACAGAAATCAACAGTCAAGGTGAATGGTGTGCATTTGTCCCCGATGAGCAAGCCGTGGTGACAGTGGCAAGGAAAAACTCCCTTAGATGTAATGAGGAAGAAACCTTGAGAGGAACCAGACTCAAAAGGGGAACCCATCCTCATTTGGGTGACATCAAGAGATTGATCATAAATCTTTCAACAATACAGAACACTGGAGAGTGAGAACTATCATGAGTACTGGAGTATAAGATTGTAAGTAATGTTCTTTCTACAGTCTTTGGTATAAAAGTAGGAGCTACTGAGCTCAACATTTGTGATCATCACAGATCCTGCATTAGCTTCTCCATGCCAGAGCCTTTAAACACTCCAGGAGGTCTAATACCACACATGTAGTGGGATCCAATTGGCACTCGTACGTCTGTAGATGGTTCGGGATGTTTGCGAGTTCGGCATCTACTTCTCCATGATCATCCATAGGTCCATAATCTTCACGAGGTGGGACGTGATTGGAGCTGGCCAAACCTCAGAAAGCCTCGGGATGGGGAGAGAAAGAGAAGCAGTGGAGAGCAATTAGCGTAGCTGCTGTTCATGATAATAACAGCACAAGTTGATAATGTGCATGTGATCAGATGTTCTGAAGCACAAGGTTATGATGTGATGTGTGTTATGTGTAGGCTTTGCTAAAAAGATACGTTTTTAATCTGCACTTAAACTGGGTGAGTGTGTCTGAGCCCCGAACACTGTCAGGAAGACTATTCCAGAGTTTAGGAGCTAAATGTGAGAATGATCTTTAGGGCATCCGCATTTTGTATTATATCGACGATTGGTTGATATTGGCTCGTTTAGAGCACCAGGCAGTTCGGCATTGAGATGTCGTTCTCGCCTGCGTGAAGGTACTGGGGTTCAGACTGAAACGCCGGGTAGAGTGTACTCTCTCCAGTGCGGAGAACCACTTTTCTCGGCGTGGTGTGGGACCCGGCCAGGTTGCGGGCACGGTTGTCTCCCGCCCAGTTTGAAGTCATCCTCACCGCAGTCAGGAGGGTAGGAGCAGGCCAGCCACTCACTGTGAGGCAGTTCCAGAGGCTGCTGGGTCTCATGGCGGCAGCGTCCAGTGTAATTCCACTCGGCCTCCTCCGCATGAGGCCCCTCCAGTGGTGGCTCCAGGGCAGAAGGGTTCTCCCCCAGAAGGAGTCCGTATCGTACCATCAAGGTCTTGTGGTGTGCCCTTCGAGCCTTGGATGCATGGAAGGACCCAACGTTCTGTCCCGAGGCCCCGTTTTAGGGACTCCTTGTCGTCGCGTAACGCTAACGACAGACGCTTCCCTCACTGGGTGGGGAGCGGTCATGAGTGGCTGCTCTGCCCAGGGTCTGTGGAGCGGCCCACGTCTCTCGTGGCACATAAATTGCCTGAAGATGATGTCAGTGTTGTTGGGGTTAAAACACTTGCTCCCAGTTCTGAGAGATCGGCATGTGTTGGTCCGCACGGACAATACTGCGGTGGTCTCGTACATCAACCACCAGGGGGGCCTCCGGTCTCGCCCCTTGCAAACAACTGGCGCGAGTGGTCCTCTTGTGGTCCCAGGACGAACTCCTCTCATTGAGAGCCGTTTACATCCCGGGACGGTTGGATGTCAGAGCAGACACCCTGTCGAGACAGTGGCTGCCATGGGACGGTCGTGGCCGAGGCTATGCCTGTACGCCTTTCCCCCGATCGCACTGCTCTCGGGAGTTCTGGAAAGAGTTCGCCGGGAAGGAGTCTGTCTCCTCCAGGTAGCACCTCGATGTCCGGGCAGGTATCCGGACCTGGTATCCCTACTCGAGGGCCCTCAGTGGGAAATTCCTCCCAGGAGGATCTCCGCTCGCAGGCGGGCGTAAACCTGGTTCCCCCCCGCCCGGAGTTGTGGAAGCTGTGGCTGTGGCCCCTGAGGGGGCACAGTTCGTAGCAGCTGGTCTCTCTACCGAGGTAGTAGAGGCCCTTCTCCACCCCACGAGGAGGTTGTACGCCGCACGATGGCGACTGTTCGCGTCACGGTGTGAGCACCATGACTTGGACCCAGTTAACTGCCCGGTCGGTTCAGTTCTGGAGTTTTTACAGGAACAGTTTGCCACAGCGTTAACCCCTTCGACCCTGAAGGTTTCCGTGTCCGGCATCGTGGCATATATCACGGAGGCTAAGGCCCGGGACGCGACCCAGAGTGCCTGTCTGGGACTTGGCAGTTGCCCCGTCCCGCCTGGAGTTTGCCCCCTGGCATGGCCAGAGTGTTTCTATACACGAAACCTGGGTGCATACCTAAGTTGCCTATGGCTCCCACACGATGTGTCGAGTTACAGGCATTCTGCCCTCCTCTGTTTATAGCCCCCGACCAGGGGTTAAAGACCCGGCTGTGTCCAGTGCAAGCACTGGATGCTTGTCTCCACAGGACGAGTCCTTGGAGGCGGTCGGTGCAGCTGTTCGTCTGCTGTTGCCCTAACAGAAAAGGTTTCCTGGCCGATGGTCTGCTGGAGTATCACTCCTGGACATTGCGACGCTGCGGGCTGGTCTTCCCCCCCGCTGACCTTGTTGGGTTGTGGCCTCGACCTGGAGCCACTCCGGGTTCCTCTGTCCTGCGTGCAGGTGCCGAGGCCCTCACACACTGGGCAGGGTGGCGTGATTGGACACTCGTTCCCAAAACGTTTCGACGCAGCTCGAGTTCCCAAAGGGGAACGTCTCTAGGTTACGAACGTAACCCTAGTTCCCCGAGGGAACGAGACGCTGCATCTCCGTGCCACACTCCCTGCATCCCTGCGGCGCTTACCTTCTCTCTTTGCAGAAGCTAATGTCACTACCACCGCACAGCCATCTTGTAGCTTCCTGGTTTACGCGACGTCGCCTGTCTATGACGTCACATCTTGCCTATTGGCTAGATTTCACACGTGGTTCAGAGCGCGGACAACGCAGGGGCGTTCCCAAAGCGTTTCAACGCAGCGTCTCGTTCCCGCTGGGAACTAGGGTTACGTTCGTAACCTAGAGACATTATTCAAAAACGAACCAACACATATTTGGCAAAGCATTCTACATACTGTCAAGGACGACAGCTTCTTAGGTGCTGAAAATGCGATTTTGCAAGTCGCAGGCTTCTAGGATGAGGAGAAAGCGGTTTTTCAAACCAAGCAAATTTTCACATAAAGCATGCACATGCCCATGACAATTTTACATGTTTATAATGAAATATGATATAGCAAATCATTTTATGACCAGAATATGACATTTTCATTTAAACAAAAAGAAAAATGAGAATTTTTATGTTCATAATAATAATTTCATAAAAAAAAAATATGTTAACCTTTACCATGAAAATATGATTAATTGTAAAATTATAAAGCATATGATTATGGAAAACCTTTAAAAAAGTGCCTTGAGTGAAGGAAAAACAAAAAAGTACAAATCACGTTTTGACAAAAATATGACTTTTTCATAAAAAATTGTGAGTTATTGTGAAAATACGAATTTTCATATTCATAGGACCTTTTAATGAAAAAAAACGTTAAAAAGTGCAAAAATTCAATGAAAAACATGAAATGACCAAGTTTTTACAAGTTATTGTGAAAATATGAATTTTCATATTCATAAGCATCATTTCACTAAGAATCGTTAAATTGCAATTAATGAACAAAGGTTTCATGAAATACCATGTTTTGACATAAAAATGACTTTTTTCCTTATAAATATGAAATTAATAGGTAAAATATGAATTTTCATATTCAAAGGAATAGTTTCATGAAAACTAAAAAAAGTGCAAAAAATCTATAAAATATGTTATGACAAATCAAGTTATTGTGAAATTATGACTTTTCATATTCATAAGCATTATTAACTAAAAACCATTGAAAGTGCAAATATTCATTGAAAAATGGGATGACAAACAATGGTTTGAAAGAAATCTGACTTTCTTTTATACATTTTTTTAATTGTTTTTATTAAAATATTACATTTTATACTCATAACCATAATTTCACTAAGAAATACAGGAAGGCTATACAGTCTGCTACAGCTCTAGATCTTCCGAATTATGCTAAGCCTTTTCACCTTTATTTGCACGAATGTGGTGGTACGACTGCGGGGATTCTAGCCCAGGAACACGATGACAGATTTCGCACTGTTGCATATCTTTCCAAATCTTTAGACAACATAGCACAAGGGTTGCCCTCATGCTTGCGTGCAGTGGCTGCTGCGGCTCTGATCATCTGGGATGCTGAGAAAACGGTGCTGTCACATCCTTTGATACTGTACACCTCACATCAGGTAACAGCTATTTTACATAACCTCAACACACCTCAAGATATGACAGCATGATGTAGATCTGGTTATGAAATCACGCTCGTGGCAACAGAAACACATTGAACAAGAGACCTCTTGTAGGCCCAATCTTTTAGATATGGCCCTGGAAGAGTGGGATTGCCTATATGTAGATAGATCATGTTCAAAACCCTCTGATGTGTATTTATGTGGATATGCAGTTGTAAGATTACCTGATGAAATAGCTGAAGCTAAACCATTACCATACACATCTGTACAAGCTGCAGAGTTGGTGGCACTTACAAGAGCATGTCATTGGTCTGAGGGTAAAGTAGTGACTATATACACTGATTCTAAGTATGCTTATGATGTTGTGCATGATTTTGCCGAAACGTGTAGCCAGGCAAGCGCCTACCAGTAGGGGTGTGGTTGGCTAATTATGCCAAGACTTTTTAAACAGGCACTGGGCAAGAGGCCTTGAAATGTGGGCCTTGTTTTAAAAGCACATGGGATATAGTGCTGCTTTGTGTGGTTGTGTTTGAATTCAGAGAAATTAGGCCAAGTTTGTTACTTTAGTTTGTTTCATTTGTTTATTTAGAGGGATTTATTTTGATTATATGGGAAAATTGTTTTTGTTTATTTAGAGGCAGATAAATTGAGCAATGCTGACTGTGTATGTTGACAGCTGCTGGTTTAGGTAAATATATGGGCTTTGTCTTATTTTTTTTTTTAAGTAAGATGGCATGAAAAGTTTTATTTGTATTTCTCTCTGGGAATGTTTTTTGATTCAGATTTGGATAAATGCTTGAACATCAACTGATTGTTATATCTGCTATCTGCCAATGAAGGTAAATTTATTTAATATTTGAATTAAATAAAAGTGAGTGTGCATTTGGTAACCATGGTTTTAAATGTTTAGTGTTTTTTGTAATGTTTTACATGTGGATGAAGGCTGAAATGCTGATTGGTTGCCATTTTTGGTAGCCGATGAAGATTTAAGTCAATTGCTGTTTCTCCCGTGTTGTTTTTGTTTGGTCCCCTGGTTGGCCGGTCTCAGGAGTGTGCTGCATGGTGGCAGCACGTGTATCGTGTGAATTGTTTGTGTACGAGTCTGGTTGGCCGGGGCTTTTTTTTTCTTCTTTTTATTTCTATTGATGACACCTTCCCAGCCTTATGTCGCCAGCTTAATTCATTGTGTGTGTCTGTGTGTGTGTGTGTGTGTGTGTGTGTGTGTGTGTGCATCCCTCTGTGTATAGGATTTAAGTTTGCTGTGTTTTTTTGTAGTTATGAGTGAAGGGTATTTTTGTAATAAATTTTTGTACCTTGAGTGATTTGAAGGGATTTGTTTTTGGGCCCGTGCTTTAAACAAGTTTTTCTCTTTCAAATTAGTTTTGAAGGAGTGGCATACACATGGAAGCAAATACATTTTAAAATAGCTGATGGAAAGCCCATAGCACATTTTAATCTCATAGGTGACCTCTTAAATGCTGTTCAACTCCCTGCCAAAGTGGCCATAGTTAAGGTTAAAGGACATGTCGTAGGTGATTCAGAGGAAATTCGGGGAAACACGTTCGTGGATAAAGTAGCTAAGGAAGCAGCAAAACAACCAGTAGATTTGGACACAGTACATACAAAGTCTGAGATCCCGATGATGACCCATATCTCCAGTATACTGGATATAGACCAAAAAAAATACTTCAGAGTCAGCCTACTGAGGAGGACAAAGTATTGGACTTCTAAACAATGTAAATCAGATTCTGCTGGTATCATTAGAGATATAGATGGAAAAATGGCTTTGCCTAAACTAGCTTTAATAGTGTTGGTGAAGCATTAACATGGGATGTCACACATTAGCATAGCTAAAGTCACACAGGCTATAAACCCATCATACTGTATTGCTGATGTAGCTAAAACAACGAAGCTAGTGTTAGATTCATGTTTGACTTGTGCCAAAACTAACATACATTGACCTGTACGACATAATGCACTTACTTTTCCTAAGCAACCTTTCCAACACCTACAGATAGATTTCACACATATGCCACCTGTAGGAAATTTGAGATACCTGTTGATTATAGTTGACAGATTCAGTCAGTGGCCAGAAGCATTTGCATGCGTGACAGAGAACGCTAAAACAGTTGTAAAAATATTAACGAAAGAGATCATCTCTAGGTTTGGTATTCCTAGTGTGATTTGAAAGTGATAACGGCACACCTTTTACTTCTAAAGTAACACAACTTTTGTCTAAAAGCTTAGCAATTGATTGCCATTTTAATATTCCCTATCACCCAAAATCAGCTGGAGTGGTAGAGAGAACGAACAGAACCATTAAGGAACGTGTTACTAAAGCCTGCATTAAAACAGGCCGAAATTGGACTGTTGTTCTCTCGGCAGTACTCACAGAAATGAGAATGACCCCCATCTTCAACTACTAAACTGTCGCCTTTTGACATTCTAATGGGCTGGCCTTTCCTGACCCCCATGGGTCAGGCGACGCACTGGCATTTCTTCCTTAGGTAATCTGGAAGTGATGGTGGACGACTACTTTTCTGCACTGGTTAAACAATTGAATTCTATTAGTGCTGATGTCTCACTAACTCTTCCTCTGCCCCCAGAAAACCCAGCACACCATTTTGTGCCTAATCAGCATGTCCTGATACGAAGTCTGAAGCATACCAAGGTCGGTGAGCCGAAGTATCGGGGTCCAGCGACTGTTCTAGCTGTAACCAGAACTGGAATTCTTACTGATTATTAGCCACAGTGGATACACGCAAGCAGGACCAAAACAGCACCCCCTTAATCTCTGCACTACTTGGTCTGTTGGCCTAAGAAGCCTGCCTAAGTGAATATTCAGGGCTGAAATATTTGAGAGCCCACGGAAAGATCCTTTCTTTATAGTAGAAAGGGCCCACCTCAGGGGTGACGATCTGACACACTCGACTGTTTTGTTTAGCTTACCCTGATACCTGCTCTAGGTCGAAATTCTAGAACAATATGTGCATAGTTGCAATTACAATCCGAATTTTCCTTATTCTCTTTGAACACATCATTTAGAGAGAAGAAACTGCTACGTATACCTGATAATACTGCTTATAGACATATTGAACAAGCACTGAGAAACAATTGTCTAATGATGTCTTGGAGAACGTGAAATAACTGCTGACCCCCCTGCGTTGTCCGCGCTCTGAACCACGTGATATCTGACCAATAGGCAAGTCATGACGTCATCGCCGGGCGACGTCGCGTAAACCAGGAAGCTACAAATGGCTGCGTGATTGTAGCGATGCTAGCTTCTGCTCGTTCAGGTAAGCGCTGTTTAGCTGTGTTTTTTGACCGAGTGATGGCTAGCAAGCAGAAATACCGAAAGTGTGTTCATCCGTGTCCCCGTTTCATTACGGGTAAGGATACGCACGATCGGTGCGTTGTTTGCTTGGGTGTGGAGCATGCTCAATCGGCTCTCGGGGGAGACGATTGCTCGCATTGCAGCCACATGGCTATGCGCACGCTTCGCTCTCTTCGAGAAGAGCGCTCTCCCTCTCGGCTCCGGTCCTGCTCTTGCCGAGGCAAAGCGGCACTCGTGGGGCTCGCAGGCCTATTTGGCAGCAGGTTTGGAGTCGGATGAGTCCTCTCCAGCCTATCCTGCTGAATCAAGCCATCTGCTTTCTCGGGGTAGCAGGCCCGATGGCTGCTTCTTCTCCCGGCACAGCATTACATGTTTCTCCCTCCGAGGAGGATTAGATGATGGATGCTAGTGGGCCCGTGAACTCCTCACAGCCTGTGCTGTATGAGGAGCTCCTCAAGGTCTGACACAAGCTGTATCCAAGCTGGATCTAGCTTGGCCGATGGAAAGGCAGAAGCAGCGCGCACCCAGTAAGCTGGATGAGCGTTTCCTGCTTCCTGTGTCACTGCCTTGGTGCCGGGGCCTTCCGTTCTTCCCCGACCTGCGCGCCGAGGTGTCCAGGTCCTGGGAGACCCTGTATGCCGCGCGCACTTTTTCTCAACACTCCTCGCTCTACGCGAACGTGGTTGGGGCTAAGGAGTGCGGCTACAGGGCGATGACACGTGTGGAAGAGACGCTAGCTAGCTATCTCTCACCTAGCGTAGCATCGTTGCTAAAGGCCCCGGTGTTCCCTACTAAGCCGTTGCGTGCAACATCAGCCTTAGCAGGGAAGGCTTATGCAGCAGACCAGGCTGCAGGTTGCCTCCACACCATGGGTGTGTTGCAGGCATACCAGGCTGACCTGCTACATGATTTGGATGGGGGACTTGGCTCCGGGGCTGACGACATTAAGGAGTTGCATCGCGCTGCCGAGATGTCGTTCTCTGCATGAAGGAACTGGGGTTCAGACTGAACGCTGGGAAGAGTGCGCTTTCTCCAGTACAGAGAACCACTTTTTTGGGCGTGGTGTGGGACTCTGCCAGGTTGCAGGCACGTTTGTCTCCCGCCCGGATTGAAGTCATCCTCACCGCAGTCAGGAGGGTAAGAGAAGGCCAGTCACTCACTGTGAAGCAGTTCCTGAGGCTGCTGGGTCTCATGGCGGGTCTCTCGGCCTCCTCCGCATGAGGCCCCTCCAGTGGTGGCTCCGGGGCGGAAGGTTCTCCCCCAGAGGGAATCCGTATCGTACCATCAAGGTCTCGCGGCGTGTCCTTCGAGCCTTGGATGTATAGAAGGACCCAACGTTTCTGTCCCGAGGTCCCGTTTTAGGGACTCCTTGTCGTCGTGTAACGCTTCCCTTACGGGGTGGGGAGCGGTCATGGATTATATAATCCTTTATCATTACCACTCCAATCCTTTACAAAAAAAAAACAGATTTCATTTCATTTCTTGAATGAATGTCCCTACATGCATAGGCATGTAGGGACGGAATGAAATGAAATCTGTTGTTTTTGTTTTGTCTCTTTTCATTTGCAGTTTAGATCACCAATCCTGTTCCCAGAAAAGACCATCCTATTTTATTGGTGTATGATGCTAAATCATAAATGATTGATTTAAAGTGGCCATTGTTAGTGTAATGATGGTTCACATTTACATTTGCAGCATTTAGCAGATGCCCTTATCAAGCGCGACGTACAAAAGTGCTTTGAGTCTCTAGCAATGAATAAATCTACACTGGTACACTCTACACCACACTAGCACATTTCTTACACTGGTTCACACACATTCCGTTGTCTGTTCAGTGTCTATGATGTTAGTACGTAAGGTATACAGGGAGTCTTTATCTGGGCTCACACATCTCCAGCTAGTATGTCTTCTTATCCAAACAGGAAACAGCTTTAGGTCAGGCTTTCTTTCCAATGTGTATATACTTGTCTGTTGCATCCAATAAACCGAAGAAGAACATTGCTCCATTCTGTGTGCTGTGTGATTCTTCCCTGATATCAGAAAAGGCACCACAAGCTTTGTAGTTTGTATGGAAAACCTCTCCAAGAATTAAGTTTGGGCATGATAAAAATCTAACAAAAGTGCAAATGTTTATCGCAAAAACTGTTATGACAAACAATGGTCTGAAACAAATGACTTTCTTTTATAAAAAAAAATAGTTTTTATTAAAATATTACAATTCATATTTATAACCATATTTTTATAAAAAAAAAAAACTAACTTTTTCATAAAAATGTTATTGTGAAAATATGAATTTTAAGCTTAATTTCATTAGAAACCATTAGTGTTATACATAAATGAAAAACTTTCACATGACAAACCATTTTTGACAAAATTTACGTTTTACATAATTATGCAATTAGTAAAATATACATTTTCATATACGGAAGCATATTTTCATGGAAACCATGTTTGGCAAAAATATGACTTTCATATGAATTTTAAATAAATTGGTAAAATATGAATTTTTATATACAAAAGAATAATTTAATGAAAAACTGTTCAATTGAAATATTGATATGACAAATCAAGTTTGTAAAATTTCTTGTGAAAAATGACTTTTCCTTAGCATCATTTAACTAAAAACCATTAAAAGTGCAAAAATTCAACGCAAAACGTAATATGACAAACAATGGTTTGAAAATAATTTTTTATAAAAGATGTAATGTTTTTATTAAAATATAATTTCCTATTCATATTCACAATTTTATAAAAAAAAAAAAAAAAACACGTTAACCTTTACCATAAAAATGAGTAATTGTGAAAATATAAATCATATGATCATGGAAAACCTATAAAAGTCAATGAAAAGCAAAAAAGTGACAATGCTAATCATGTTTTGACAAAAATATGACTTTTTAATGTGTTATTGTGAAAATATGAATTTCCATATTTATAAGCATCATTTAATAGAAAACAGTTAAAGTGCAATATGTAAGCGAAAAACTTGCATGGAAAAACCATGGTCTGAGAAAAACTTTTTTTTTTAATAAAAATATTAAGTTAATTGGTAAAATATACATTTTCATATTCATACTAATAATTTCATGAAAAACTGTTAGTTAATGAATAACGTGATATGACAAATCAAGTTTTTTCAAGTTATTGTGAAATTTTACTTTTCATATTCATAAGCAATTTTTCATTAAAAAAACTTTCAAATCTGCAAAATGTAAACGAAAAAGGTGTCATGACAAATTATGGTTGGACAAAAATATGGCTTTTTTTTTTTTTCATAAAAAAAAAAAATTTACGTCATAAGCATAATTTTAAAAATAAATGTAGTAAATTGATATTACATAAAAGAAAAAAAAAATAAACCTAATAAGCATGTTTTAACAAAAATAAGAATTTTTCATAAAAAGATAACATTTTTAAAACATGAATTTGATATTTAGAAGCATAATTTAATTGAAAATCATTTAATATTGCAATAAGTGAACGAAAAACAATAAACTGACATGAAAAATTATTTTTGGACATTAGTTTTTTCATCCATAAAACTGAGTTTTGACAGTTTTTGATTTATCATATTCATAAGCATAGTTGTAAAAGGTCCCCTGGTGGTCTAGTGGTTAGGAGGGTTGCTTTAGGAAGGGCATCCAGCGTAAAAACGTGCCAAATCAAACATGCGGGTGATCCGCTGTGGCGACCCTTAACGGGAGAAGCCGAAAGAAAGTTGTTTTTTTTTTTTTTTAATAAGCATAGTTTTAAAAAATATGCTAGTTATTATGAAAATATACATTTTCATATTAGTAAGTGTAATTTCATGAAAATTCATTCAAAAGTATTAATAAAACAAAAAATATTAATAAAAGAAAAAAAGAACAAAATATTAATTTTTTTTATATAAATGTTAGTGCAAAAAAATGGGTTCGAAAGACAATTATTCAAAAGCATTTCAACAGCACATATTTGGCAAAGCCTTCTACGTGCTGTCAAGACTGAGCATCTTAGGTGCTGAATAATATTTGATTATATTATAATCAAATTATAATATAATTAAATAATATAAAAAAATTTTTTATATAATTGTATTATATAGATATGATATTACAAAACATTTTCTGACCAAAATATGCAATTTTCTATATAAATATTTTAGTTATTCCAAAGAAATAAATTTCATATTCAAAATCATAATTTCATAAAAAAACTCTTAAAGATTGCAAAAAGTGAATGGAAACTGCTTAGAAAGTCATAATTAATCAAAAACAAAACAACAGCACATATCTGGCAAAGCCTTGTACGTGTTGTCAATAATGAGTTTCTTAGGCTAATGTGTTTTTTTGAACCAAGCGAATTTGCACTTACAACATGAACTTGACCATGATAAATTTACATGAGATATGATGTTACAAATCATTTTCTGACTAAAATATGACATTGTTTATATAAATATTTTAGTTATTGCAAAAAAAGTTTTTGCATTAGATATTGCAAAAAAATTCTGATGAGATATGCTGAAGCAAATATAAACAGACATGACACAATTATGCTTAGACAAAAATATGACGTTTTAAATAAAAAAATATATATATTTTTTGCATTCATTAGCCAATACATTTTTCTGATTACACATGATTATACAAATCATGTTTTGACAAAAATATGGATTTTTCATTAAATACAGGATGGTTATTGTGAAAATATAAATTTTCATATTTATAAGCGAGTTAATAAAAAAACTTTAAAAAGTGCAATATGTAAGCGACATGAAATATGAAAAACTTACTTGAAATATGACAAATCAAGATTTTAAATTTATTGGGAAAAATGACTTCATATACATAAGCATCATTTAACTACAAACCGTTGAAGTGCAAAAATTCAACGCAAAACGTGATATGACAGACAATGTTTGGAAAATAATGACTTTTTTTATAAAATGTTTTTTATAAAATCTGACTTTCTTTTATAATTTTTTTTTTATTATTAAAATATCACATTTCATATTCATAACCATAATTTCATTAAAAAAATCGTTAACTTTTTCATAAAAATATCAGTTATTGTGAATATATAAATGTTCTTATTCATTAGCATAATTTTATAAAAAAAACATTAAAAATTGCAATATGTAAGCGACAAACCTACATGAAAAACCATGGTTTGAGTGAAAAATATCTTATATAATTGGTAAAATATAAATTCTCATATTCATAAGCACCTTTTAATGAAAAACTGTTGAGTTCAAAAATTCAATGAAAAACGTGAAATGACCAAGTTTTTACAAGTTATTGTGAAAATATGAATTTTCA
>JAAIIK010018504.1:0-34488 GCA_014706435.1 Silurus glanis | reverse complement strand
GTTTGCCCACTCACTGTCCCATTCACACATCTAGTTTGTAGTTTTTCTACTGGGCAAAGAAACAAAACACGCCACCTACTGTTCTTAGCTGTTCTGATTTATTTCTAATGTTTAATCAGTGCAATAAACAGGATGCAGCTAGTGGCAAAGTAAACAGAAAATCATTACCTGAATCTCCCTACAGGATGAAAGCATTCATTATGCAAGTGTTCAGTACAAAAGAAGTTCCAGAACATCTGCTACGACAAACACATCAGATCTGAACAGTGTGACCTACGCAAGTGTCGTCTCACAGCCACAGAGACACTGACAGGTACAAGGTGACAATAACAAGACATGCTATGTGTCAAAAGCGCCCACACACACACACACACACCCACACACACACATACATACATACGGTGACACACAGTTGTTACTTCATTCTCTTTGACACATCTGTAACTAATTCAGTGCTCAGTCATGGGGTTTCAGGGCTCCATCAAACACTGAAGGAATCTCCACATCTTTTGGAAATCCAGTATCTATCAGCACATGAAAACCCAGACACAGAGTGGGAGCAGGTCTGCAGTAACGATGTGCCAGTTTCTGGTACTGCTCAAGGCCTGGAGAAGCAACAGAGATCTCAGAGGTGTTTGTTAAATCTGAAAAGATTTCAAGATTACAAGCAACTAACTCCTGGCAGGATTCTCGAACAATATTCTGACAAAAGAATATCTGCATTTATAAAATAAATAAGTTTGTGCATTAGGATTTTATTAGTGCTTATAACAGCTTTAACAACCAGTCAACAAAAACTGTCAAATTTACAAGGCCTGATTTTTACTCATATCTACTACTGGTTTATTTACATGTAAACATTTTTGTGCTTGTTTTATTTGTATTTATTTTGAGATATTTACTGAAATGATATAGAAATGCTGATTTATATTTTAATGATCAAAAGATTACTGAATCTATATTAGGTAGAATTTTACACAAATGTGGTACTTATTTATATATTTATTTTAAACTGTGTATTTTATTTGCATCATATTCCAGTTAAAGCATTTTTACATTCAAGCCTATGTTTTATTGGAAGAATTTTATTAATAAATCTGGCAAAGGCAACTGGAGAATTTTGACTTTTCAATTGTATTTGAGAACATTCTTACATTAACTATTATTATTTATAATAATTTTGTGCTTGGCAGGCAACATGTAGGTTCATTTAACTATTCGTATCCCCACTTTCCCCACTCTATTTAGTTCTTATATAGAACCATTATATAGAAGATTTTATAGATGTGAATATACTGTGATTCTCAGTGTAATGTTCTGGCATTTGTATGGGTGTAACTTTGACAAATCCTCTTCTTCATTTGGCTGCTCCCGTTAGGGGTCACCACAGTGGATCATCATCTGTCTTCTGACATTTATCATCACCCCTTGATCTTCCAGCTTCACGTTCATCACCCTATCAGAAACTCTCTTCACCTCCACTACACTCTTACTGTACTCTTCCTTCAGAATCACCCCTACACCATTTCTCTTTCCATCCACACCATGATAGAACAGTTTAAACACCTCCAATATTCCTGCTCTTACTCCCTTTCCACTTGGTCTCCTGAACACACAACATATCTACCTTTCTCCTCTCCATCATATCAGCTACCTCTCTCCCTTTACCAGTCATAGTACCAACATTTAAAGTACCAACCCGAACCTCCACTCTCCTCCACTTCTCCTTTCCCTGCTGTCTCTGTAGACATATTCCTCCTCTGCTTCTCCTCCTTCAGCCAACAGTAGCCCAATTTCCACCGGTAACCTGTCGGCTAACGATACCTGTGGCGGTCGTTGGTAACCCGGGCCTCGACCGATCCGGTATGAAATTCTTATTTGTGATCCGCATATTTGATTTGGCACATGTTTTACGCTGGATGCCCTTCCTAACGCAACCCTCCCCATTTACCCGGGCTTGAGACCTGCACTAAGAGTGACCTGGATTGTGCCTCCCTAATGGCTGGGTTAAGAGTACAGTAAAACCCCGTTGTACGAGCAACCTATAGTACGAGCAAACGGAGATACGAGCAAACTCGCTCGCAAAATTGTACCCTGTTTCACGAGCAAATTTCGAAGGCACGAGCAAACCCACGCTGCCGGTTCCCCGTTTTCGGCGATCAGTCGCTTAGTTGATGACGTATCACTCGGTCGCTCTCGTCGTTCAGTGCAGCAAAAACGTAACTGTGGCAGCGGGGGCGTGGCCGAGCGGCGGTTTGTGAATGGAAGGCGGGTCCGGAGATAGGCAGGGGATTGCCTCACCTGAAGTTAATGTGACCTAATGATTATTCTCCCTTTTCCAGTGATCGGAGGGTGCATTTAAGGAGGAGAGCGTGGAGGTGTGTGTGTGTGCGTGCGCACGCGCCAGAGACGTGCTGCGTGGGGCACTAAGCAGACCGACACAAAAAACCCCCAAATAAAAGTGGCTGTGAAGCCTTTGCACCTGACCTGTTGTGGCGTTCCTTATTCCCGTATTCATACGCTCTCCCACAGTAACTTTTTTTAGTTTTATATTTTAATTTCACTAGAAATCTTGAAAAATGTCTCCCAAGAAAATCAGTGATGGTGCTGTGAAAACGAAAGTAAATAGAATTACCATGGAAACCGAGGAGGTTACGAGCGTGGTGTGCGTCTTACACTCGCAATAAACCACTAACACGAGTAAGTGTTCAATTATGTTTACATTACGGTAATTTGCGGTGTATTTGTTTGGTAAAATAGGCTACAAATACTTTTTAAGTGAAAAAAAGCGATCGGATGAGCTCTCAGAACGGATTAAATCACTTTCACATTCATTATTATGAGGAAAATCAGTTCGAACGTACGAGCAAATTGACCTACGAGCAATTTTCAAGAACGAATTATGCTCGTCCAACGGGGTTTTACTGTATAAATAAAGTACATGATGTGAAAAAATAAATTAATAAATTGAAGACCAAGAATAGAAACCACATATGGTGTGCACACAAGACTCCTGGCTAAAACCACAGCTAGAATGTGTTCTTGCAAGTATATACACTAACACATAGAGATATTAGTAGTAGAGGAATGTGGTAACATTTATTTAAAAAGAACTGAGATACAGGATGGTTTATACTAATGATTAATAAGAAGCAGTGACTGTGGATTTTTTTATTTTCTGGAGAGCAATGAATCAGGGAGATAAATTATTATAACCCATGTGAGAGAATTAGTAGAGAAACCCTAAGGATAAAAAAGGAAATGACAGTCAAAACATTGTGGTATTGGGGTTTAAATGCAAATAGCACCATTTGGGAAAACAGAAGCACAGATAACAATGTTAAAGAAAAAATGCTAAACTAGAGAGCATTAGTGTGCTGCAGTAACAGGTGAGGAATTAATAATAATGTAAATGATAGATACAATATGCAATAGACTTAACATTAGCTTTAGAACATTAAGCACGAAAATGTGTATGGGACGTCTAAAGAAACCTTTCCAATTTTAGTGATTTACTTAATTTGTGCAGAAAATTAAAACATATTTAGAAATAGTAACAGAAATGCTTTCTATGTAGGTCTTTATAAACTCAACAAACTGGGAAGGATTTAAACAATTGAAAGAAATATGATTCAAAAGTTTGCCCTTATTTGAAAATATACAGGTGTAAGAATTACACACTTCCTCAACCTAGAATTCTTCTTCTTCTTTCGGCTTCTCCCATTAGGGGTCGCCACAGCGTATCATCTGTCTCCACACCCCCCCTGTCCTGTACATCTGTCTCTTTCACCCCAACTACCTGCATGTATTCACTCACCACATCCATAAAACTCCTCCTTGGCCTTCCTTTTTTTTCTCCTTCCTGGTGGCTCCATCCTCAGCATTCTTCTACCAATATACCCCATGTCTCTCCTCTGCACATATCCAAACCATCTCAATCTCGCCTCCCTCACCTTGTCGCCACCTCTCCAGGCTCTTCTCCACCTGCTCCCTACTCTCACCACAAATCACAATATCATCCGCAAACATCATAGTCCATGGAGACTCCTGTCTGACCTCGTCCGTCAACCTGTCTATCACTACTGCAAACAAGAAAGGGCTGTCACACCAGAATTATTATAAAAACATACTGGCAATGAGGAAAACTTGGTAAAGCAGATATTATTGGCTTTTCCCAGATTTGTTGCCGTCAGGTGAAAAAAACAACCGTTTGAGAATTTTCAACTGGCCATAGACATCAAAGATGACACAAGGAAAAGGACTATGATCCTACATTACGTTGGAGATGAAGTTCAAGATAGATTTGACACATTATCTGACATGCGTCAAGCCAAAGATTGTGCTGCTGCTCTTAACAAACTCAACAAACATTTTCTCACCAAAGGTGAACATTGCATATGAGATGTACACTTTCAGAGAGGCTACTCAGAAAATTAGAAAAATCACTTGACACTTATTATACTAGACTGAGACGATTAGATGCAACCTGCAAATTCACTGACATCAACACAGAGGTCAAGAATATGATTATTCAAACATGTACATCAAGTAAATTAGGATGAAAAACATTAACTGTTAATCTGTTAGCGATGGAAGAGCCATAAAGGGGGCAGAGGTGCAAGCTACAGGTAAAGAATAAAAACTACATTGTGCTGTTTAGATGTAATAACTGTGTCCAGTACAAGTAATTCTGTCAAGAAAACATGCTTCAAGTGTGCCAGAAATTTCTCACGTTCTCCAGGCAGCTCGCACTCTGAAAAAGGGAAAATATGCCACATGCATGTGGAAAACAGGGGCTTTTCACCTGATGATGCCATTCAGAACCACAAGGAGGCAGTAAAGCAAACTTTGATAAACTTGATTAAAGCTGAGCCTGTTATTCACTGTGAAGAGGAAAACATTTACACAGTTTCAGATGTTACACATACAGTAAAGTTCTCACACCGAAATTTAAATCAAGGCAGAAAAATCAGATCAATCAAGTCAAGTCAAGTTTATTTATATAGCACTTTTCACAACAGACATTGTCTCAAAGCAGCTTTACAGAAATCAACAGTGAAGGTGAATGGTGTGTGTTTATCCCTGATGAGCAGCCGTGGCAACAGTGGCAAGGAAAAACTCCCTTAGATGTTATGAGGAAGAAACCTTGAGAGGAACCAGACTCAAAAGGGGAACCCATCCTCATTTGGGTGACATCAAGAGTTTGATCATAAATCTTTCAACAATACAGAACACTGGAGAGTGAGATCTAACATGAGTACTGGAGTATAAGATTATAAGTAAATGTTCTTTCTACAGTCTTTGGTATAAAAGTAGGAGCTACTGAGCTCAACATTTGTGATCATCATAGATTCAGTATCAGCTTCTCCATGCCAGAGCCTTTAAACACTCCAGGAGGTCCAATGCCACACATGTAGTGGGATCCAATTGGCACTCGTACGTCTGTAGATGGTTCCGGATGTTTGCGAGTTTGGCATCTACTTCTCCATGATCATCCATAGGTCCATAATCTTCACGAGGTGGGACGTGACTGGAGCTGGCCAAACCTCAGGATGCCTCGGGATGGGGAGAGAAAGAGAAGCAGTGGAGAGCAATTAGCGTAGCTGCTGTTCATGATATTAACAGCACAAGTTGATAATGTGCATGTGATCAGATGTTCTGGAGCACAAGGTTATGATGTGATGTGTGTTATGTGTAGGCTTTGCTAAAAAGATACGTTTTTAATCTGCACTTAAACTGGGAGAGTGTGTCTGAGCCCCGAACACTGTCAGGAAGACTATTCCAGAGTTTAGGAGCTAAATGTGAGAATGATCTACCGCCTTTAGTGGACTTTGCTATTCTAGGAACTACTAGAAGCCCAGAGTTTAGAGATCTCAGGGAGCGTGGCGGATTGTAGCGTGTTAGAAGACTGGAGAGATACATGGGAGCCAAACCATTTAGTGCTTTATAAGTGAGAAGCAGTAGTTTGAAGTCTATTCGAAACTTAACAGGAAGCCAGTGTAGGGACGATAAGATTGGGGTTATATTTTCATATTTTCTTGACCTAGTAAGAACTCTGGCTGCCGCATTCTGAACTAACTGAAGCTTGTTTATTAATGATGCAGGACATCCACCTAGTAATGCATTACAGTAGTCTATTCTGGAGGTCATGAACGCATGGACGAGCTTCTCTGCATCGGATATAGATAACATGTTTCTTAGCTTAGAAATATTTCTAAGGTGGAAGAAGGCTGTTTGTGTAACTTGGTTGATATGATTTTTAAAAGATAAGTTGCTGTCTAAAATAACTCCCAGGTCTTTTACTGTTGAACTAGTAGTTACAGAACATCCGTCTAAATGCAGGTTGAGATGCTGGAGCTTCTGGGTACTGGTTTTTGGGCCGATGAGCAAAATCTCCGTCTTATCAGAATTTAATAGGAGAAAGTTATGGGTCATCCAATCTCTTATTTCTTTAACACACTCAGTTATGCGAGCTAATTGAGCGTATCGCCTGGTTTAGATGAGATCTATAGCTGGGTATCATCAGCATAACAATGGAAGCTAATTCCATGCCTTCTAATAATATTTCCTAACGGAAGCATGTATATTGTGAAAAGCAGGGGTCCTAGAACTGACCCTTGTGGCACACCATAATTTACTAGCATTAGCCTGGATAGCTCTCCATTTAAATCTATGAAATGGTAACGATTGGACAGGTAGGATTTAAACCAGCTTAATGCCTGTCCCTGAATGTTGATGTAATTCTGTAAGCGATCTAGGAGAAGATCATGATCTATAGTGTCGAACACAGCACTAAGATCTAGTAAAACTAACAGCGAGATGTAGCCTTGGTCTGAAGCTAAAAACAGGTCATTAGTGATTTTAACTAGGGCAATTTCTGTGCTATGATGGGGCCTAAAACCTGACTGAAACTCTTCAAAGATATTGTTCTCTTGCAAGTGGGAACATAACTGGGCAGCGACAATCTTTTCTAAAATCTTAGACATAAATGGGAGAATTGAAATGGGTCTGTAATTCGATAGCGTGTTTGGATCCAGATTAGGTTTTTTAATAAGGGGCTTAATAACTGCTAGCTTGAGGGATTTAGGGACGTGACCTAACGATAGTGAGGAGTTAATAATATTCAGAAGAGGCTCACCAGCTGTATATAACACTTCCTTCAGTAGTGTAGTTGGAATGGGATCTAACTGACATGTTGTTGATTTAGCTTTGATAATAACATCATACAGCTCTTCCTGTCCTATACATGTAAAACAGTGTAGTTGTGGGGTTGTAGGTAAGATTGTGTCAGGAGATGGTCTCAGAGGTTGAACTGCCACAATTGATTTTCTAATGTTATCTATTTTTTCAGTGAAGAAATTCATAAAGTCCTCACTACTAAACTGTGATGGAACACATTTTTCAGATCCCTGATTTGTAGTTAGTTTAGCTACTGTACTGAAAAGGAACCTGGGATTGTTTTTGTTATTTTCTATGAGTTTGCTCAGGTGTTCAGCTCTAGCAGCTTTTAGCGCCTGTCTGTAGCTGAGCATACTGTCTTTATACGCAATTCTAAATACCTCCAATTTAGTTTTCCTCCATTTTCTCTCCAGATTACGGGCTGTTCTCTTGAGGGCATGCGTATGACTATTATACCAAGGTGCAGGTGCTTGTTCTCTAACCTTTTTTAACCGGATGGGGGCAACAGTGTGAGGATAGGTCTATGTTGTTAGCCATTTCATCAAGATTATTAGCAGTTATGGGTTTAGTGAGAAACTGAGATAAATCAGGCAGGTTATTTATGAATCTGTCCTTAGTGGTCGGAACAATAGTACTACCAAGTCAATAACGTGGTGAAACACGGCTAATCTGCTCTACCGGTAGTGTGTACAGTATGAGGTAATGGTCTGTGATGTCATCACTCTGAGGTAAAATATCTATATCAGTGACGTCTGCTCCGTGGGATATTATTAAGTCTAGTGTGTGGTTAAAACGGTGAGTTGGTCCGGTGACGTTTTGTTTAACCCCAAAAGAGTTTAATAAGTCCACAAATGATAATCCTAGAGCATCGTTTACATCATCTACATGAATATTAAAATCTCCTACAAGCAGCACTTTATCAAAATTGATCAAGAGGTCTGAAAGAAAACAAGCAAACTCTTGAAGAAAATCAGCGTAGGGCCCTGGGGGTCTGTACACGGTGACCAGAGCGAGTTTTCTATGCATGTCTGAAAGTACAATTTTAAGAACGAGCACTTCAAATGATTTAAAACTGAATCCTAATCTCTGACTAACATTAAGAGAGGCACTATAAATGGTTCCTACACCTCCCCCACGACCAGTCTGACGGGGCTCATGCTTATAATCATATCCTGACGGTGTCGACTCGTTTAGACCCATATAATCACCTGGTTTAATCCAGGTCTCAGTGAGACAGAGTGCATCGAGATTATTATCTGTGATCATCTCATTTACAATCAGTGCTTTGGGTGCAAGTGATCTAATGTTTAAAAGACCAAACTTTAGAACTTTGTTGTGTTTGTTTATCTGGCATTTTTCAGTTTTAACTGTAATAAGATTATTTCTGGATCTTGTGTATTTAATTCTTGGTTTTGCTACACGAGGAATAGATACGGTTTCTATAAACTGGACTGTGTGCTCACTTGTAACTATTTGGTCTGTTGTATGCGTGTTCTCATAGTTGAAGATTTCCTGATGTCTTACCAGTCAGATGGTGTGAAGTATCCTAGAGATGTTATCTGATAGCACTGCTGCTCCAACTCTGCTGGGGTGCAGGCCATCAGGGCGGAAGAACCTAGGACGCTCCCAGAAACAGTTCCAGTTATTAATAAAGAGAAGTTTGTGCTCTCGACACCATGACTGTAACCATTCATTTAGTGCTAAAAGTCTACTAAACTTCTCAGCCCCTCGCTGGTAAGTGGGAAGAGGTCCTGACACTATGATCCTCGTTGTGGAATCTCGATGGAATCTCCAAGAATCACGGTATCGCGTTCCGTCTCGCGGAGAGGGACGAAGCGGTTCTCGGTCAAGATCTCGAAGGCCGGTGGTGGCGGGGGAGACGTCCTCGACCGGTCCTTGGCTTGTCTCTTCCGCCGCTGCCGCATCCAGGGTCTGTGTTGCACCGGTGCCGGAGTTGTAGGTGCGCTGGGTCTGGGCAGAGAAGCACGCGGAGTTGAGGTGTTGGGAGCGTTAGGTTCAACCCGGGAATTTACCTGGGACGAGTGAGCGTCCGCCCGAGATGTTTCCAGCGCCGCTTTCCGCTCTCGCAGCCGGGCATGCTTTGCATGCAGCTCGCGAATTTGTTTCTCCAAGGCCTCCATCTCCAAATCCACCGTTTGCAACTCGAACGAGTCCTCACCTGTGCTCGAATGCAGACACACAGCCGGCATAGTGCTTATAATCACGAACAGAGTTAAGATACAGAGATATGAGTGAGAGGCAATGAATATAGTAAACAATAGTGATAGTCGAGTTTATAAACTACAGGCAGGAAGTCAAAAACAATTTAGGATTATTAAAAGAGAAAAAAGGATAGGTAAATAGCAAAGTTTGTTTGAAAACGCAGAGAGAAATACAAACACGGAACTCGCGGCAAACAAGTCAAACACAGGAAACTACGTCACAGGAAGTTAGTGGAGATTAGTGGAGCTCAATGACAGATACAGAAACGAGTGTCAACATTGTACATGAAAAAACGTTCATTTCTGTTTGAACATTTTAATTAAAAATATAAATAAATAAATGATGTACCTTGAACCTGTTGTGTCGTCGTGCTACGTCCCTGCCTCTTCCTCTCTCTCTCTCTCGCTCTCTTTCTCTCTGTTGAGTTCCTGAGGTACCAGCGGCAGATGTTCATGTTTCTTTTCTGCTCCTCAGATCTCCCTGCTTCATCCCCATGTCCTGCCTCTTCACTCTGTGCAGCTGGGGATGGATCCACATCAGCAGCCATAAAGATCCATGAAGTTACTCCAGAACTTTGAGGATGGATTTGGACTGTAATTAATATCAGCAGTCGACTAAACTGAGCTCAGGACCACACTGTAATGAATGGACATTCGGTGCCACATAAATGAGGATGAGGTTCCATTTTCCTTCCAAGGTTTCTTCCTCACAGTCTCTGAATAGGAACAACTTATAATTATAAGGAACATATTTATAGGCACTAAAATTGTACACTCTCTTATACAATTTATCTGTGTACAGCTGCTTTGAGAAAATGTCCATTGTTAAAAACACTACAAATAAAAATGTATTGAACTGAATAAAGTAAAAGGTGTGATGATCAATGCTAAAGATCTGATCAGACTATAAGATTTCTTTCAGCGTGATTTAGCAGGATATTCTCTGCCTCTCTGACAGAACCCTGCTGCCCAGCCAACATTTTCATATGGGCCCCATGTGGGTTTTTGATGGGCTGTCACTTGGGCCCTGCATGGGCAACCCAAATGGGCCCCAGAGAAAGTTGTCTATCGGCTCCACATGGGCCCCATGTGTGTTAGGGGGGCCAGAGGGGCCACTGATGGGTCCATGGTGGACTCTAAGTGGGACCCGTATAGGTGTTCTTTATATGGGCCCATTTGGGTCCTAAATAGGTGTTAAAAAATGGGGCCAAAGTGGGCTACAAAAAGGACCCTTATGGGGCCCACATGACTCAATCATGGGTCAACCCACTAATGGCCCCTTTATGGGGTTGTTATGGGACCACATTGGGTGAGATTTGGGTCCCATTTATTAATTTCATCATTGATTTCTGTGGGTGAACTTAATGTGCTACTATAGAAAATCCACTGTCAAACCATTTCAAACCTCAGTTACAATGTAAAACTGTGCCTGACCAAACAAAGAACTAATATTAGTTGATTTTATGTGCTGCTCTATGTTTAAAATTACATGGTTGAGTATTTGAACTGTGAAAAATAAATGACTTCAACTCAGAATGTGTAAATCACATTTAATTTAAATTAATTCAAATAAACAAGAAACAGGAATAACAGAACCTCTGCCTCACACAGTAATAACTTATGCCGGGGGACCAGTCATGGAATCCAAAACTTATGAATGCAACAATTAAAATATCATGTAGGGGGAGCGGCAGGAGTCTGACTGACATTCTGAAAGGCGCAAAATTACGTTTATTATCTTTAACGTGATCATAACGTATCATATTTTTAGTAATGTTTAGAAATGATATAAATATGAACGTTTTTATCACCTCTACCTATTTCACCTAAATCACATTAAAATAATGTTAAGTATTGTCACAATCTCCTCAGAGCTTTTCTCTGTGTATTGTATATACACATGTTATAAATGTAGTGAAAGAGAAAGAGACTCCACAGTGCTTTTACTGTTTCACCCTCCTGTTATCATGAGGACACTATATGGAGAAAACACGGGTGAAAATGGTTTGAAAAGTCGTTATTTCCACATTTTAGTAGACAATGTCCTAGTTATCTGCTAATCGTTAAGAATGTTCAGTTTCTCCACAGGTGTTTATCTCTGAGGTAAACCAGTTCACTCTCCACACTTACCTTCTTTATATCGTGCCTGTAACTTTATTTACCACAAATCTTTCAGAAGTATACATTAAATAAAAACAACAGTAAAATGTGATTAATTTAAAACAAAAGATCATTTCTTACCGTGACAGAGAGGTCAGGTTCTCCAGGTCAGGTCAGGTCAGGTCAGGTCAGATTATCCAGGTCAGGTCAGGTCAGGTTCTCCAGGTCAGGTCAGGTTATCCAGGTTAGGTCAGTTCAGGTCAGGTTATCCAGGTCAGGTCAGGTTATCCAGGTTAGGTCAGGTCAGGTCAGGTTATCCAGGTTAAGTCAGGTCAGGTTAGGTTATCCAGGTTAGGTCAGGTCAGGTTATCCAGGTTAGGTCAGGTCAGGTCATCCAGGTTAGGTCAGGTCAGGTCAGGTTATCCAGGTTAGGTCAGGTCAGGTCAGGTTATCCAGGTTAGGTCAGGTTAGGTCAGGTCAGGTTATCCAGGTCAGGTCAGGTCAGGTCTGATGACCGTTTCTTCAGAATGAGAAGGCGGGAGCACAGGAGCCAATATTATTGGAGCCAGGAGCCAATATTATTAACCCTTACCCTAACCCAGACTCTGTGAGCTACACAATGAAATTTATTATTATTTTTTTAACTAAAGGTCATACTATGTTCTTCTTCTTCTTCTTCTTCTTTCGGCTGCTCCCATTAGGGGTCGCCACAGCGGATCATCTGTCTCCATACCACCCTGTCCTCTACATCTGCCTCTTTTACACCAACTACCTGCATGTCTTCCCTCACCACATCCATAAACCTCCTCCTTGGCCTTCCTCTTTTCCTCCTACCTGGTGGCTCCATCCTCAGCATTCTTCTACCAATATAATTCATGTCCCTCCTCTGCACATGTCCAAACCATCTCAATCTCGCCTCCCTCACCTTGTCACCAAAACATCCTACATGCGCTGTCCCTCTAATAAACTCATTTCTAATCTTATCCATCCTCGTCACTCCCAACGAAAACCTCAACATCTTCAGCTCTGCTACCTCCAGCTCCACCTCCTGTCTTTTACTCAATGCCACTGTCTCTAATCCATACAACATCGCAGGTCTCACCACAGACCTATAAACTTTCCCTTTCATTTTTGCAGATACCCTACTATCACAAATCAAAAGGTCATACTATGTTATTGTTAATATATAACATTTTTGTTAATCTATTGATTTTTTAAAACACGCAAAAAACATATAAATTTAATTTATCATCAATTCAATAATTGAATGATAGATTTCTTTTCACAAATATAGCTAAATATAGCCCAAATGTGGCCCATACAGGGCCTTCGAATAAACAAAATGGGCAACCTAAGCTGGGGCCCACATTCAGCCCATCAAAGTGCCCACTCTGACCCCATGCCCACGTGATGCCCAAAAATAACAGATAAAACCCATGTGGGGCCCACATGGACATGTTGGCTGGGTGGTGTCTCCTGTCTGAAGGACTTCGCTGCTCCTCTCTGTTTCTTTTGTATTTCGGATTTCTGTATTTCGTGTTTGTGTAAGTTGGTGGTGATGCTGCAGTAGTGAAAATCCTTCTTACATAGCTGGGAGTTTAAAACGTTTCAGTTCCTGCTGTAAAAGAATTCCACATGATGATCCTCTGCCTTTCTGCAGAACATCTCTCATCTCTCATCTCTCATCTCTCACTCACTGCAGTATACGACGGAAGTCGAAGAGTCACGTGATGAGAACACGTGATCAGAACACGAGCAGAGGAGCAAACAAGAAACAATGTAGGGAACGAAGAAGAGAGAAACTTCAACTAAACTCATCAGACTTGTATCGATTAATATTGATCTTTCCGCATCTAATGCACATTTTCTACCTATCTGAGTGTTTCCCGTGTGAAAGAGGAAGGATACACTAACCGCAAACCGAAAGTAACCGCAAACCGGAAGTAACCAATAACCGCACGCTAAAAGGAAAAGCTGGAAGGAAAATCTAACCGCAAACTGAAGAATTTTCTGACAGGAAACTGCGGATGCCAAATATCGTTCAACGTACATCACGTGACCTTTTGATTCTCTCACTGAGGTACGACTCAGTTTGTGGACTGATAAAACAGCGTTTCTGCCTGGATAGAAAAATGCGTGAATCAGGGGCGTAGCCATCATTTCAAAAGTGGGGGGACGAAATGTCTAGTGTTACCTGTTTTTTTTTCTCTTCTCAGTTAACCCTTGTGTAATTGACAGGTTTTATTTTTAATCATAATTTTTTTTGCTTTATATGCTTTATGATTATATATGATTATAAAACAGAAAGAAAGAAAGAAAGAAAGAAAGAAATACAACAGCTTGCCACTGGGACAGTACCCTTATTTACCCCAAAAATGTATAGTTGTACATGAAGGTACACATTGGTACTCTAAGGTAGTAATGTGTACCTTTTTGAGTATAAAGTACAAAGATGTCCTTATAATGGTACTAAGAGTATATTGTTTACATATTTCAAATTGTATTTTGTGTATGCACAGTACATGGCACACAGTAATGGAGACTTGCACATTCAAATAATTCTTCATTTTGTTCTATTCTACAGTCCATGTTTCAGGAATAAAACAAGTCATTCAAAACAAACTATTGAAAGAAAATATGTATTGAACTCAACTGACAAACATGTCAAGACCCGATATCAATTATACACTGAGATGAAATAAAGATTTAGTGTCACTTCTTTTAAGCTTCCTGGCTGGTTTGTTTAAAAGTAGTAGCTTTTTACACAGTGTTAAAGCGAACATATATCTCAATATATAAAGCTACTTAAAACTGCCAAAAGTGTTTCTGCGACGTTCCTTCCCATCTAACAGCTGAGTAATCATTTCCCTATTTATAGTGTCAATTTTGTCACTGTAAATGTGACACACAGCAACACTGTTTAGACGGGACTGTGTCATGGTGCACGTTTGTCCAAGCAGCTATTTTTCATTATAATCCTTTAAAACCTTTAAAACTTGCTAATTATTCAACAAGAGCAACAGGCAGAGTTACTAAACATTGTGCAACACAATTCGGATGCCATATGCAACTTACACTGCTGGACTTTTTTGTAAAAAAGGAGTGAAGCGGTTTTTGCCGCTTTGAGCTCATCGCAACCGAATGTTGGATCGTGCGCGGGACCTCGGATGCGACTCGAGCTACAGTACTATAGGGCGCGTGATGATGACGTGACAAGTGAGTGACTGATTGCCATGGATACGTGAACGTCATGTATAGACTATCTTGTCTCTTTGAATTGTAAATCACTCTGCATTTATATACATTGCTCCATTAAAACCTCAACATGTCGTGAACACACACTCTCCACTAAAAAAGTGAGGGGGACGAATTTACTTTTTATGAAAAGTGCGCGTCCCCCGTGTAATCTACGCCCCTGGCGTGAATAAATACATAAATATTCACATTATAGATCAGGTTATTCAGTGTGTTTAGCGGATAAATTCTCTGTTTCTACATGAGTTATTTCGTGAATAAAAATATCATCTTCTTTTTCTTTCGGCTGCTCCCATTAGGGGTCGCCACAGCGGATCATCCGTCTCCACACCCCCCTGTCCTCTACATCTGCCTCTTTTACACCAACTACCTGCATGTCTTTTCTCACCACATCCATAAACCTCCTTCTTGGTCTTCCTCTTTTCCTCCTACCTGGTTGCTCCATCCTCAGCATTCTCCTCCCGATATACCCCATGTCCCTCCTCTGCACATGTCCAAACCATCTCAATCACACCTCCCTCACCTTGTCTCCAAAACGTCCAACATGCACTGTCCCTCTAATAAACTCATTTCTAATCCTGTCCATCGTCGTCACTTCCAACGAAAACCTCAACATCTTCAGCTCTGCTACCTCCAGCTCCACCTTCTGTCTTTTACTCAATTGGACATTTACTCCACTCCCTCTCATTCACACACATGTACTCTGTCTTACTTCTACTGACTTTCTTTCCTCTTCTCTCCAGCGTGTACCTCCACCTCTCCAGGCTCTTATTTACCTGCTCCCTACTCTCACCACAAATCACAATATTATCTGCAAATATCAGTCCACAGAGACTCCTGTCTGACCTCGTCCGTCAACCTGTCCATCACCACTGCAAACAGGAAAGGGCTCAGAGCCGATCCTTGATGCAGTCCAACCTCCACCTTAAATCAGGCTGTCGTTCCTACTGCACACTTCACTGTTGTCACACTGTCCTCATACATGTCCTGCACCACCCTCACATACTTCTCTGCCACACCTGACTTCCTCATACAATACCACAACTCCTCTCTCCACCCTGTCGTATGCTTTCTCTAAATTTACAAACACACCCTGCAAGTCCTTCTGACCTTCTCTATAATTCTCCATCAACTTTCTCAAAGCAAATAAAGCATCCTTGGTGCTGTTCCTCGGCATGAAACCATACTGTTGCTCACAGATGGTCACCTCTTCTCTCAGCCTGGCTTCCACTACTCTTTCCCACAACTTCATGGTGTGACTGATCAACTTTATTCCCCTGTAGTTACTGCAGGTCTGCACATCTCCCTTATTCTTAAAAACCAGCACCAGCACACTCCTTCTCCATTCCTCAGGCATTCTCTCACCTTCCAGAATCTTGTTAAACAGTCTGGTTAAATACACCACTGCCATCTCTCCTAAACATCTCCATGCTTCTACCGCTATGTCATCTGGTCCAACTGACTTTCCACTCTTCATCCTCTTAATCGCTGCTCTCACTTCCTCCTTACTAATCCTATCCACTTCCTGCTTCACCATCTCCACACCATCCAACCTTCTTTCTCTCTCTCTCTCTCTCTCTCTCTCTCTCTCTCTCTCTCTCTCTCATTTTCCTCATTCTTCAGCTGCTCTAAATACTCCCTCCATCTTCTCAACACACTCTCCTTACTAGTCAGCACATTTCCATCTCCATCCTTTATTGCTCTAACTTGCAGCACATCCTTCCCAGCTCAGTTCCTCTGCCTGGCCAATCGGTATTAATCCTTTTCTCCTTCCTTAGTGTCCAACTTCACATACAGATCCTCATCTGCCTTTTACTTGGCTTTCACCACATCCCTCTTCACCTGCTGCCGCATCTCCTTGTGCTCCTGCCTACTTTTCTCATCTCGCTTTTGATCCCAATTCTGTTTTGCCAACCTCTTTCTCCTTATGCTCTCATGCACTTCTTCATTCCACCACCACGTCTCTTTGCCTTCCTTTCTATTTCCAGATGTCACACCAAGCACCTTTCTAGCTGTTTCTCTTATTACTTCTTCACTAGTTGCCCAATTATCCAGCACCTCTTCACCACCACCGAGCCTCTGTCTGACCTCTTCCCTGAACCTCACACTACAGTCTTCCTCCTTCTGTTTCCACCATCTTATTCTTCTTTCAGTCCTCACTCTCCTTCTCTTTTTCTTCACCTTCAAAGCCATCCTACAGACCACCATCCAATGCTGTCTAGCTACACTGTCCCCTGCCAACACCTTACAGTGTCCAATCTCCTTCAGGTTGCATCTCCTACATAGAACATAGTCCACCTACTCCTTTTCCTGCTTTCTCTGTAGATGTCTTCCTCCTCTCCTTCTCCTCCTTCAGCCAACAGTAGCCCAATTTCCACCGGTACACTGTTGGCTAACGATACCTGTGGCGGTCGTTGGTAACCCGGGCCTCGACCGATCCGGTATGAAATTTTGATTTGTGATCTGCATATTTAATTTATCAAACATCAAATCAAATCAAATGTTATTTGTCACATACACATACATACAGGGTACCACATGCAGTGAAATGCTTATTACGACGGTCCGGCATGAGGGAATAGGATGGGGAGAAAAATAATACAAAGAAAAAGAAGGCAGATAAATAAAGTATAAAACTATATAAAATAAAATAAGAATATTTAAGGATATAAAGATATATGTGATAGATATATATAATGGCTGGGTTTATTGGTCACTTTCTAAATAATACAAATCTAACGCATCTACTAATAGTTATATAAATGTAACGCAAGTGGAGTTATACACTGACTTCACTGTTCTTTGCCCCTGTGTATTCATAAATTCTTGGCTTTGTTATGCCAATCAGATCATCACCACTGTGAGGAGCTCAGTAGATCACAACACTTGTTTTATCATCGGAAGGTGAAATTAATAAATTAGCCACAACGAATTAATCAGTGCATCTCATCTCTCTCTACACTCTCACAAATCACAGACTCGAATCCTCTCGATTATAAATCACTGTTTTCACGCTATTACCTCCAGATCTTATTTAACGTCCTGCTACATCATTTAGAACCTAAAATTTTAATCCCTTCATGCAATTATATATTTTTTAGCGATGCAAACTTTAATGCCGATGCGCGTCGCTGAATATATACAAATATATATTACCCTAACAATAGACTGAATCATACTGTAAAACTCCACACATTCTATTACAGTATTATTTAATTACTTCTACAGTGACTAACTGCTGATTATTTATTAATATTTTAATATGTATTCAATATTCTTATAATTCAATGTTTAAAGCTTATGTTGCATGTTTAAATGCAATGTTTAAAGCCCTGTGAAGGACTGGGAATATTTAAAGTAGAGTTACTTTAATAAAATGCATCTATTCTGTTATCTACCTGTAAAAGCCACATGGTGAAGCTTATAACAATACAATTATTTGTCAAATCAAATGTTGTTTGCACATTTTACTGTTTTAAATCTTTAGTTTTTTCATATTTGATTTACAGATAAATGACCTTGTATCCAATTAAACTCATTAAACAGTGCAGTGAAATCGTCACTAGGTTTGAATGTAACCCTAGTTCCCTGAGGCGTTACAAATGTCCTGGAGTGACACTCCAGCAGACCAGGCCGTAGAGATCGCCATGCCCCAGGCATTATGGCATCCATAATCCATCTACTGAGCGTCTGCTTATTAGCCGGAAAACCTATCCTGTGAGGGCCATAGCAAACAAACAGCTGCTCTGACTTACTCTACAGACTCGATTTTGCTTTGCCTGGTCAGGGGCTAGGAAAGCAGGAGGACAGAATTCCTGCAAAACGACAGGTCACGAGGGAGCCACAGGCATCTTAGGCACATTCCCCAGTTTGGGGTAAAGTATAGCACTGGTCATGCCAGGGGCAAACTCCAGGAGAGACGGGGCCACAGAAAGAGCCTGTAGGTCCCCGACCCTCTTAAGGGAGGAGATTGCTAGGAGAAAGGCAGTCTTAACCGACAAATACCTAAGGGCTACCTTGGCCAAGGACTCGGCGGGGGGGGGGGGGGGGGCTCAGATAGAGCCGCCAGCACAACGGCCAAGTCCCACACAGGCGCTCTGGGTCGTGTCCCGGGCCTTATCCTCCACATGCCGCGTAGGAAACGTTTTACGAGCGGGTGTTTCCCCAGCAACTGCACCGCTGGCAGGGTACTATAAGCCACGATAGCGGACGTGATGGAGCCAACCCTGTGGCAAACTGTTCCTGCAGGAACTCCAGAACGGAACCAACCAGGCAGTTTACTGGGTCTAACTGGTGGTGCTCACACCACGTGGTGAACAGATGCCATTTAGTGGCATACAACCTCCTCGTGGAGGGAGCTCTGGAATGGAGAATGGTCTCTACTACCTTAGTAGAGGGATCAGCTGCTTGGAAACTTCCATAAATCTGGGCGGCGGTCACCCAGAGTTCCCCCTGCCTGTGAGAGAAGATACCTCTGGGGAGGACTTTCCCAAGAAGGTCAAGTCAAGTCAAGTTTATTTCTATAGCTCTTTTAACAACGGTGCTTTGGCTTCACGCCTCCCGGCCGTGCCAGGCCGGGGCTGCGGCCACTGAGCAGCCACATGAGATCGGCGGGGACAGTACCGCTGAAATGCCACTGACTGCGAAACCTGTCGACTACCACCCCTACCATGTCCTTGAACAGGCCAGTAGTAACTATCGGGGCATTCAGCAGAAAAACCCTGTCCCCGTCACGAATTTCTGGCAGGGTGAGCCACAGATGCCTTTCTGTGGCTACTAAGGCTGACATGGAGCGACCGATGGCCCGCGCCATTTCCTTGGCAGCTCTAAGGGTTAGGTCAGCAGCGTGATGTAACTCCTTGATGTCGTCAGCCCCAGAGTTAAAGCCCTCGTCCAACTCTCGCAGCAGATTTGCCTGGTATGCCTGCAACACACCCATAGTGTGGAGACAGCCCGTGGCTTGACCTGCTGCTGCGTAAGCCCTGCCTACTGAGGCCGAAGTGGCTCTCAACAGCTTCGTATTCAACACCGGGGCCTTCAGCGATGCACACCTGGGGAGAGATAGCCAGCTAGCATCTCTTCAACCCTGGGCATCTCTGGGCAGAGGCTGTGCCGCGGGACGCAGGAAACTCTTATCCAGCTTGCTGGGAACACGATGCTTCCGTTTCTCGTCAGGCCAAGCTATCTGTAGCTTAGCAAGAGCATGCTCCACTACCAAACAAACAACACAAAGCTCATGTGTTTGTCCCCTGTAATAAAACGGGGGCAAGGATGGACACACATGCGAAAGTTTGTTTGCTTTTTAGCCATGCTGCACAGATTCACACACAAAGCGCTTACCTGAACAACAGAAGCCGATGTCGCTCCCATCGCGCTCCCATTTTGTAGCTTCCTGGTTTGCCGTCGCACGCCAATGATGTCACGACTGCCTATTGGCCAGATATTACATGTGATTCAGAGCGTGAACAACGCAAAGTGTCCCCAAAGCATTTTCGACTCAGCTCAAGTTTCTGAAAGCGAAATGCTAGATGCTGCATAATCGGAAAGTTTACTTCTAGCTGCATGTGGTCCTAGTAAAAGTACTTCCGTCTTATCTGAGTTAAGCAGAAGGAAGGTATCAAGCATCCACTGTCTAATGTCCTTTACACACTCTTCAACATTTTCAAGCTGATCTCTCACATCTGGCTTTGCTGAAATATACAGCTGTGTATCATCAGCATAGCAATGGAAGCTAAAAGCTGTTCAGCTAACCTGGAGTGTTCAGCTAACCTGGAGTTGTTCAGCTAACCTGGAGTTTCTCATGGTTAAATGTAGACCGTTTTATCTACCGCGGGAGTTCACTTCCACCATTATTACTGCTGCTTACATTCCCCCCGATGCTGTTGCTAAGCTCGCTATGAAATAACTTTATGCAGCCATCAATAAACAAGAGACTGTTCACCCGGAAGCTGCGTTTATTGTTGCGGGAGATTTTAATCACTCGAACTTAAAGGCAGTGCTTCCAAAATTTCATCAGCATGTTTCATGTCACACCAGAGGGAACAAAACTTTAGACCATGTATACACAAACATGGCTGAAGCTTACGTTGCGACCCCCCTCCCCCACCTGGGACAGTCAGATCACCTTTCTTTGTTCCTCACCCCCAAATATGCACCCCTCATCAACCGGGTAAAGCCATCAGTGAGAACCATCAAGGTGTGGCCCGCAGAGGCAGATTTCACACTTCAGGAAAGGTTTTCACACACAGACTGGAGTACATTTGCTTCTCAAGCCACCAGTGACACTCTTACAGACATCGACTGCTACACCTCCTCTGTACTGGATTACATCAGTTCAACCATAGACAGTGTTACTACCCAGAAACAGATCATCACATACCCAAATCAGAAGCCATGGATGAACAAGGAGGTGCGCCTCCTGCTGAAGGCACGCACTACTGCCTTCAGGTCAGGTGAAGCTCAGGCCTACAGCACATCCAGTTCTAACCTGAAGAGGGGCATCAAAGAGGCCAAGCACTGCTACAAGCAAAAGATAGAGGAGCATTTTTCCAACTCTGACCCTCGAAGCATGTGGCAAGGCATCCAGGCCATCAGTAATTACAAATCCTCCCACTCCACCCCCGCTGCCACTGATGTCCTCTTCTTGAATGAGCTTAATGACTTTTATGCCACCAAGCTCAAACTCTCAGCTGATCACTCTCCAATCAAACTCTCCTCCACAGCTGGACCAGACAACATCCCTGGACGCGTACTCAGGGCATGTGCTGTGCAGCTCGCTGGGGTCTTTACCGACATCTTCAACCTGTCTCTTGCCCAAGCAGCTGTTTCCACTTGCTTTAAATGCACCTCCATTGAGCCAGTGCCAAAACACTCCAACCCAACGTGCCTGAACGACTACCGCCCTGTAGCACTGACACCCATTGTCATGAAGTGCTTTGAGCGGCTGGTCCTGGCACACCTAAAGGACTCTCTGCCAACCACATTAGACTCTCACCAGTTTGCCTACCGAAGCAATAGAAGCACAGAAGATGCAGTTTCCATGGCACTGCACTCTGTGCTCACACACCTGGACCATAAGAACACTTATGCACGTATGCTGTTTGTTGACTTCAGCTCAGCATTTAATACCATCATTCCATCCAAGTTAATATCCAAACTTGTAGATCTGGGCATTAACACCTCCACCTGCAACTGGATCTTGGACTTTCTGACCAACAGACCCCAGCAGGTTCGATCTGGCTCTATCTGCTCCAACACCATCACACTCAACACTGGTGTACCACAGGGCTGTGTGCTGAGCCCCTTCCTCTACTCCCTCTTCACCTCCAACTGCAGGCCTGTGAATGGATCTAACTCCATCATCAAGTTTGCAGATGACACTACCGTGATCGGTCTCATCACCAACAATGATGAGACTGCCTACAGGGAGCAGATCCAGCACCTAGCCACATGGTGCAACAACAACAACCTGCTCCTTAACACCTCCAAGACAAAGGAGCTCATTGTTGACTTCAGGAAGGAGACAAGAGGCACACACGACATCACCCACATCAATGGGATGGCCGTTGAACGCGTCTCCAGTTTCAAGTTCCTGGGGATCCACATCTCGGCGGACCTGTCCTGGACCACCAACACCTCCAGCCTGGTCAAGAAGGCTCACCAGCGCCTCTTTTTCCTGAGGACACTTAAGAAAAATCAGCTCTCCTCGGATATCCTGGTGAACTTCTACCGCTGCGCAGTAGAACGCATCCTGACCAGCTGTGCCACAGTCTGGTATGGGAGCTGCTCTGTTGCAGAGCGCAAGGCACTGCAGCGGGTGGTGAAAACTGCCCAGCGTATCACAGGGACTTCACTCCCAGCCATGGTGGACATCCAGAAAAACGCTGTCTGAGTCGAGCTCACAGCATTCTTAAGGACTCGTCTCATCCCGCCCATAGACTGTTTACTCTTCTGCCCTCCGGCAGGCGTTTCAGGTGCCTCCGGACCAGGACCAGCAGACTAAAGAACAGCTTTTTTCCTAGAGCTGTCTCTTTACTGAACTCTGCCCCTCGCTGACACACGACCACATTTCCCCCACTCCCCCACACCTCACACATTATTTCGCTAATGGACTGTCTGCACAAAAACTCAAAAACTAATGCTCACTTGGACACTTGCTCATTTCTCACCTCACACTCTGTAATTGCACTAATGGACTGTTTACACAAAACTATGCTCATTTGCACGCCTACTCTTTTTACACAAAAACTGTTACACAAAACTGTGACTGTTACAAAAAACAGTGCTCAATTGCACACTACTCGCTTTATATTGCTGCTCACCACTAACTTATTACCACTGTATATATACCCGTTCTTCTGTTTATAATAATAGCAATATATTATGTTCACCGTTCACATCCTTTTGTAAATCTCTGTTTATAGTAATCTGTAAATCATGTCAATAGTACATATATACTCACCTGTACATTGTTGTTCATAGTACATATCTATCCATATCTATCCTATCATATATTCATCTGTATATTATATTTATCTGTATAGTATATTCATAATCATAGTATATATATATATATATATATATATATATAATTATATTATATATATATTCATATGTATATTCATAGTACATATACATCTGTAAATTACTGTTTATAATCCTATATTCAATTCTATGTAACTTATGTCATGTAACACTTTATATCCTGCACTTGCTGTTATTGCACTCTGGTTAGACCCAACTGCATTTCGTTGCCTTGTACTTGTGCATGTGTAATGACAATAAAGTTGAATCTAATCTAATCTAATACCGTGTTTATGTATAATTTCACCCAGAGGCAGCAGATATAAAGAGAAAAGCAGTGGGCCTAAGACAGATCCTTGTGGAACACCAAACTTTACCCCTCAGAGTGTGGAGAACTCAACATTTACATCAACAAACTGATCCCGAACAGTCAGATAAGACCTGAGCCAGGAGCGAGCTGTTCTCTTTATTCCAACAACATTCTCCAGTCCAGCAAGCAGGAGGTTATGATCAATGGTGTGAAAGTCTGCACTGAGGTCGAGCAAAACAAGTAAGAAAACAAAACCCTGATCAGACGCCAATAAGAGGAAAAAGCACTGTTCCAGAAAAAATAGACAGAAGGTGGAAAATACAGGGGGAAAAAAATCATAATTTAAGATTATTTAGGATGAAAAATGAGATAGAAAACTGTAAAGTTAGAAAACTGTAAAATTTAAAGACATTACTGCAGAGGAGTTTAATGTACTGTGTTTACTTTTGTAATTCTATTTCTAAGATAAGAAAATTTGATGTTACATTATGCAGGAAAATAGTTGCCTGGTACCTCTAGGTTGGACTATTGTTGTCTGGAGATTCTAGTTAGTGCATAAACTTGAATAAATGAGTCCAGAATGCAGCAGCAAGTGTCTATATGAGGTCTAGAAGATACGACCACATCACCGCTGTCTGCTGCTGAATCTGCCTCCACATGGACAGTCATAAGTACTTGAGATTGTTGTGAAGGTTAAACTCAAGAATCATGAAGATTGATTTGAACTTGAATTAATATAAATAGTTTGCAATAATTACTTAGAGCAACAATCACCGTGAACTGTTTTACAGTAAAAGTGTCCATCAGTGAACAGATGGAAAACTGAACAATGACAAAACTATAATTAATGGATTTTCGGTGTTACACAGATGAAGATGGGTTGCTTTTTTTTTTTTTTTAGTCTAGTCCGTCTCACTGAGTTTTTTTTTTGACACTATAACCAATGGCTTGCTCACTAGAAATACATTTACAGGGACAAATGCATTGTAATCAAAGTCTTGTTTTTCACTACATAGTTTCATTGTACTTTCTACTTATTCTGATTTTTATATTTCTTTTCTTTCTTTATTCAATCTAAAACAAAACCTTGACTTTCAGTTTTTACCCCTTGTCACCACTAGATGCTGTTCATGTTCCTTCTCTCTCTCTCTCTCTCTCTCTCTCTCTCTCTCTCTCTCTCTCTCTCTTTCTCTCTCTCTCTCTCTCTCTCTTTCCTTTTTCTGCCACATTGACTATTTAAAGCGCCTTTTTTTCATTTGTTCTCTGTTTCTCTGCAAGTTTTCTGTTGCTACTTTGTACACGAATGTTTGCTGTTTGTTTGTTACTTTACCTCAGTTTGCTCTCTGTTTTATTCTCTTTTTATTAATTTTTATTCTCTTTTTCATTTTTTTCATTTCATTGTTTCCCTTCATATCTGCAATAAATTTATCTTATGTAAAACTGTCTCTGAGTCTCCACACGTTGGTTCACGGTGATTTCCGCGGTGCGGCGCTACAGAGTCTCTCACTCACGGTTCGAGTCCCGATTCTGATACTTAAATATATCAATCAACATCCTCAGAGTTTTTAATATAAAGAAAAAGAGTCTTGAGCTGATTTATTCAATACAAACTTATTACAAACATTAGTTACACATTTCATTTCTGTCACAAACATTTGGTTCATTTGTAAATATTTCTATATTGAACATCATTTATCAGCTCAATAAAACAGTTACAAAAAACAACACATTTCCACACCAGTAGGGGTCGCTCTAACACTAACAAAACTCTAATAGCATATTTAAACTTTGTAATAAATCCAAATGCTGATGTCACTAAATGATATTAAACAACTGCATGTTTTTTTTCTCTTTTTCTGTAGGAAATGAATCTGCACTCTGCCACTTTTACACACAAAACAGAAGCTGTTTATAGAAACACATCAGATTTGGACAGAATGTTGTTCCCGTAAATCAGACATTTACCTGCCTGCCACGCCCTGCTCCTGATTATAGATCTGTAGCAATATCAGGAAAATATTTATCATTTTATTATGTATAATAGTGTAGAGTCCATATTTGCTCTCAATCAGCAAATCAGTACAATTCACACATTTTAATATTGTCTGAGCAACAAAACAGTGTAAAAGTGCATTTCATTTTAAATGTGAATCTGATTATATGAGAATAAACCTGATAAACATACTGAGATCAAAGCAGAAAAAGAAATGACTAAAGGAGGAGAGGAGAGGAGGAGTTGTGGGTCATCAGCATTTGGCAACTGAAAAACAAGTTGTGTAAATAATGTTATTAAAAAATACAATCCAAAACAGTTTATTTAATCTTAATAATAAAATACAAATATAGAGGTTTCATGTGTAAACTCCAATTTAATAACCTCATTAAAGCTTTCATTTGGTTCCCTGGTGGTCTAGTGGTTAGGATGCGGCGCTCTCACCGCTGCGCCCCGGGTTCGATCCCCGGTCAGGGACCCAACCCCAGCCACTCTCAGTGCCGGTCCCAAGCCTGGATAAATGGGGAGGGTTGTGTTAGGAAGGGCATCCAGCGTAAAAACATGTGCCAAATCAAACATGCGGATGATCTGCTGTGGTGACCCCTAACGGGCTTAAAGCTTTAATTTCTAGCAGCTACATAAACTAAAAAGTATATATTTATTACCATGTTTTAAACATTTTTCCATTTATATACCGTATGTTACAAAAGTAAGCCCATTTTAGTATAAACCTCCCATGTACAATATTATAGAACTGAAACTTGGTTATATTTTATAGAGTAGTTAATGTGCAGCTTGTAACCCAGCCATTAGGGAGGCACAAGCCAGTGCACTCTTAGTGCCGGTCCCAAGCCCGGATAAATGGGGAGGGTTGCGTTAGGAAGGGCATCCAGCGTAAAACATGTGCCAAATCAAATATGCGGGTCACGAATAAGAATTTCATACCGGATCGGTCGAGGCCCGGGTTAACAACGACCGCCACAGGTATCGTTAGCCAACAGGGTACCGGTGGAAATTGGGCTACTGTTGGCCGAAGGAGGAGGAGGAGAGGAGGAAGACGCCTACAGAGGCGACAGGGAAAGGAAAAGTGTAGGAGAGTGGAGGTTCGGGTTGGTACTTTAAATGTTGGCACTATGACTGGTAAAGGGAGAGAGATAGCTGATATGATGGAGAGGAGAAAGGTAGATGTGCTGTGTGTTCAGGAGACCAAGTGGAAAGGGAGTAAGGCCAGAAACATTGGAGGTGGGTTTAAACTGTTCTATCATGGTGTGGATGGAAAGAGAAATGGTGTAGGGGTGATTCTGAAGGAAGAGTACAGTAAGAGTGTAGTGGAGGTGAAGAGAGTTTCTGATAGGGTGATGATCGTGAAGGTGGAAGTTGAAGGGATGATGATAAATGTCATCAGTGCCTATGCTCCACAAGTCGGCTGTGAGATGGAGGAGAAGGAAAGATTCTGGAGTGAATTAGATGAAGTGGTAGATGGTGTCCCTAGAAATGAACGATTGGTGATTGGGGCAGACTTTAATGGACATGTAGGTGAGGGGAACAGAGGTGATGAGGAGGTGATGGGTAGGTATGGCCTAAAGGAGAGAAATGTGGAAGGGCAGATGGTGGTAGATTTTGCTAAAAGGATGGAAATGGCAGTGGTGAATACTTATTTTAAGAAGAAGGAGGATCATAGGGTGACGTATAAGAGTGGAGGAAGGTGCACACAGGTGGACTATGTTCTATGCAGGAGATGCAACCTGAAGGAGATTGGAGACTGTAAGGTGCTGGCAGGGGACAGTGTAGCTAGACAGCATCGGATGGTGGTCTGTAGGATGGTTTTGGAGGCGAAGAAGAAGAGGAGGAGAGTAAGGACTGAAAGAAGAATAAGATGGTGGAAACTGAAGGATTGTAGTGTAAAGTTCAGGGAAGAGGTCAGACAGGGGCTCAGTGGTGGTGAAGAGGTGCTGGATGATTGGGAAACTACTGCAGAAGTGATAAGGGAGACAGCTAGAAAGATTCTTGGTGTGACATCTGGAAATAGAAAGGAAGACAAAGAGATGTGTGGTGGAATGAGGAAGTGCAGGAGAGCATAAGGAGAAAGAGTTTGGAGAAACAGAATTGGGATCGACAGCGTGATGAGAAAAGTAGGCAGGAGAACAAGGAGATGCGGCAGCAGGTGAAGAGGGATGTGGCAAAAGCCAAGGAAAAGGCATATGAGGAGCTGTAGGAGAAGTTGGACACTAAGGAAGGAGAAAAGGCAGGACATGTATGATGACAGTGTGACAGCAGTGAAGTGTGCAGTAGGAACAACAGACTGGTTCAAGGTTGAGGTGGAACTGCATCAAGGATCGGCTCTGAGCCTCTTTCTGTTTGCAGTGGTGATGGATAGGTTGATATACGAGGTCAGACAGGAGTCTCCATTGACAATGATGTTTGCAGATGATGTTATCCCTAATGGGAGAAGCAGAAGAAGAAGAAGAAGAAGAGTTGGGAAGAACCTGGAAAAAGAAAAAGGCTCTCTTGATCGTCACTGTCCACAGCTGATTCAAATCTTCAGGCCGAAAAGAGGTTTGCTGAGCAGATTTTGAGGAATCTTCTGCAAGAAACCAACGTTTATACATTTAAATTAATTCACTTGTTTGCTGAATTTTGAAAAGCAAACTCTTATGAATACTTTAATGCTCTTTAGTAACACACACAATTATGATGGAAATTGTCTAATGCTCATGATGACAAATGATACAATGTAGCCTGTAGCCAATGTGTCTCTGTACCCAACTCACCTCTGACCTCTGACCTCGCTGACATTTTGATATTGTTGCTCTTAGAATGCTTCCAGTACTTCTTGGTGATTTCCTTGGTGAGTTCTTCACAGCATGTTTTGTAAGTATTATAAATACATTTTTACTGTCATAGTTTTATTGTATTATTGTTCCTAATATGTATCTATTTCAGCAAGAACAATAAAGAAATCACCAAAAATTATGTCATATTTTAGTTAAAAGATATTAAATAAGGAGTAAGGAGGAGGTTTCAATTAATAATTAATTAATTAATACGGTATAATAACATACTGTGTTTGCTTAATGTTTGGAAATGTTTTGAAACACGGTTTAAAACATTTGATAAATATTTAAAATATTGGTAATTGGTCACTTATTGGTAACAATTTATTGTTTTGTCATTCTTTGAAAACTGATTTTGAAAGTGTGAATAAATTGTTATTCTTTGTCCTTGTTTGTAATGCAGGCGTATCTTCATTATATTCTTTACAGTACATCGCTAACTTTAAATGAAATGATTGAGTTCTGTCACAACATTCATCCAGGTTAAGAATTCACCTCTGTTTTCTGCTCTGCACACATTTAAACCTATACAGGTTGATTCAACTTAAAAAAAAAAAATTGATGGAAACTTGTTGCTCTAAAAAATTGCATTATAAACTGAATATTTGTAATTAAAAACTATTACAATCTTAAGTACATTAAACTTGAAATGTCTTGTTTATTCAACAAGACAAAAAATGAACTTCTATCAGGTTTACAGTGTACGTACACAATGACAGAAAAATAATTGTAGCTCTAAAGTAATAATCAGGTTTAGCTTTAGATCATTTACCATAAGTCTTATATTCAATTCATTTTTATTTTATTTCTATACTACTTTTAACAATAGACATTTTCTCAAAGCAGCAGAAATAGATTACAAATATAAATTAGCCCATGTGAAGATCCAACAGACGAACTCCTGTAGCTCAAACTGCTGAAGAAGTTCATGCTGTTGATGCTCTGTTTCGGCACTAAAAGGAGACCAACACAATATTAGGCAGGTGGTCATAATGTTATGTCTGGTTGGTGTATGGTGTCACATGATGCAGAACTATCTAGATTGGATTATTTGAATGTCTTACTTGTAATTTCCAGGTTGAAATGATGGAAAGAGTCCCAGACCTGAGGGACTGCCTGCAGACTTCTATACAACACACATGAGGGAAATCATTAACCTGTTAACTGATGTGAATAATGAAGGATAAATACAGATTGTTTCCCAATTCATTTTACAAAATATTATAATTCACAAAAAAGGAGATAAATGTAAATTAGATGACTGGAGACAAATTAGTTTTATGAGCATAAACTATAAAATTCTCACAAAAACAATAGTAAATAGAATAAACATTCATATATATAGAATCTTCGATATATAACACAGAATTGGACAATCGAAGGAAAGTACACATGGGACAACCTTGGGACCATTAGAGATTTAATTATAAATGCACCAGGCAGCAATTTATTATTAGTCTAAATAAAATAAAGATGTGTGTGAATTTGATTTTGACTATATCTCGAGGGAATCTCTAGTGAATGGTCATATCTATGGATAATCATTGAACACTACGACGTTCCAGAAAAATGTAATAAATTGATTAAAACATTAAATATAAACATCACACACTAATAAATGTAACTGTTTTAACAGGACATAGCAGGACTTTTCTACCATATTGCGTATTGTATTTTCTTCCGTGCAAAAGATAATTGAGAGAAAACGTGGGTTTGTTCTTCCTTGTCGAGTTTGTTCACGGTGGATTGATTCAGAAAATAATTAAAGCTGGTATACAAGTTGCCGAAGAGGAGACGAGGAAATTCAGGGGTAAGTAACCGGATCTTGATGTTTCTGTTCATGCTACTGTGAACTTTAGCTATTAATTAAAGCCCCTGCAGACTTGTGCAGTGCAACCCGTTTTTGTTTTCCCTCACACAGTTTGCTGTGGAATGACCTCAGAGTATGAGGGAATCCTGAAATCTCAAAAACTGTTCAAATTAATTTACATTTTTAAAATCAGCAACAAAATGATCTGTCCCATAAGTGTTGTTTCTTATACTTAAACAGCGCTAAAAACTGTTTCACACTAGACCAACCAATACGCATGTGCAGTCTTAAGCGCACGTCTCAGTACACTACACTACACTGTTAGCAGTGTTGGGCAGTAATGTGTTACTGTAACACAGTAACTTATACTGTAACACGTTACTTTTTAAATAAAGTAACTCCGTTACCGTTACCGTATGGTGCGTTACCCGTTACTTTTTTAAATGAATGAATTTGTGCTGAAGTGTAGCCTACAGTCTAACCTGTTTACAGCAGAGACGCATTGTAGGATTGGTGGATGAACCACTGTAAACACGAAGAAGACGCACTGTGGGCGTGTCTCCGTTTATTCAGGTCTGTGTGGCAGTAATGGCGAGTCGAGGCGAGAGCAAGACGAGTTTCTCAAAGTGGAAATATGCTCATTATTTCACTTTAGTTGAGCATAAAGACAAAAACTTTTTGGTCAAATGTAAGCTGTGTCTTTATTGTTCGAAGCTCGTATCTACTGCGATAAACAGTAACTCCAATCTGTCGAAGCTCCTCCAGAAACTCCATGCCTCGACGAAGCTAGAAGCTAACCCGGTGTTCTGTTCTACATTGTTGATAGTTTTCATACTTCAGCTGTGAAAGGAACATTTTTAAGAGCTCAACACAACAGCTTTTATGATGCAGAAGCCACTTTAGTTTTTGATTGTGAATATATTATTCAGCTTGTTTTGTTCTTTATTTCAGAAATCCTTGTGATATATTCAGTTTGTGCTGGTCTGACTTTAATAAAATAGTGTTACTTTGTGTTTAAGTCAGTTTTGTGTTTGTGTAGACCATAACGCATAAAAGGGCAATAATGGGAACATTAAAGAACGTTCTTTAAAAAAGTAACTAAAAAGTAACTTTTAACAGTAACGCATTACTTATGGTGTAAGTAATCAACAAAGTAATTGAGTTACTTTTTGAATGAAGTAACGAGTAACTGTAACTAGTTATTTCTTAGTAACTAGCACAACACTGACTGTTAGTAACCTGAGCATTAGTGGCAGCTGTTTGTTGATTCCTTCAAAAAGCAACTAAAGTTTCTACAGTTTGTACCAATACAAGGAGAATGTGGAGACCATTGTTGTGTTAAAGCCAGTAGCAGTGGAAATTAACCAGTCTACAGCATGACCCCAGTCTAATCCTTCCACACATCCAAGGTAAAGACAGCATTATCAACTTGAACATTATTATAAGAAAAGTAATATTTTATAATTATATTATATACTAGCTGAAAGTACCCGTGCTTCGCTACGGAAGGCAGAACGATAAGCAATATGGCAATAAGCAGTAAGCACTGAGCAGGACTGGATGATCAGAGATCAGAGCGTAACGTCAACAAATAACGTACTACCCCTTTGTAGTACCGATACAGGGCAAACTACTTTGAAAATAACTTTTATCGTGCATCTAACATCTAATAAGAAACAATGTAGTAAGTTTCATTAGGATCCGTAATGTTATTTCGAAGAATTTACAATGCGTTACAAATCGCGTTTTTCGCGAGTTAGCCGCGATCCAGGGCGAATTTTTCAAAACCCTTTCTTAGTGAGCACCTAAGACCCAAGAGGAAGGTATGTTCCAAATTTCATTGCAATCCGTTCAGTGGTTTTTGAGATTTCGTGATGAGTGAGTGAGTCAGTCAGTGGTATTTGCGCTATTTGCGCTATATATGTATCGCTAGTTAGCCGCGATCCAGGCCGAATTTTTCAAAACCGTTTCTTAGTGAGCACCTAAGACCCAAGAGGAAGGTATGTTCCAAATTTCATTGCAATCCGTTCAGTGGTTTTTGAGATTTTGTGATGAGTGAGTGAGTCAGTCAGTGGTATTTGAGCTTTATATATATAGATAATGATTGGTGTATTTAATGTGTAGCCTGGCTGTACAATAAAGGTTGGTTACTGATGTAATGATGTTGTGTTGCAGTGGTGAAGCAGCTCACAGGGGACTACACTTTTTGTAATGGTATTTTCCAGAGATGTCCAGGTGAGACTTGACGCCAAGGAACCAGGAGTGCCAAAAGTACGCAACAAAATAATCACAATGCTGTATGAGATGATGGCAGAATGCACTCTGTAAGTATTATAATTACTACTTATATTTCTACAACTTTTAGACAAAACCAAGAGACTGAATTAGAGTATGTTTCTGCCTTTGTGCTACTGTAGGTATCCAACTAATGCAGAGTATATTCAATTTGCCAAGGCGCTGATTGTGAAGTTTCTTTTCCTGAAAGATCATGAAGGCAAGAATTATGTAAGTTGCATAGGTTTAATACACTGGTTTTATGTTTATCCATCACAGTAGGAGCGTTATTGTCATGCGGGCAAACGGAGGCGGAAGCCGAAGTGGCAGCAAACAATGTTTATTTCAACAAAAAGGCAGAGCCAACACAAATACCTGCTGCGAAACGATTATTCTGGTGGTGCGCTCCGAGAGCGTGGCCCACAATAGTCCAGAGTCTGAGGAATATTCCAAATGGAGGAATCCGGGAAAAAGGAAAGTAATATCCAAGGTGCGCCTGGAAAGACACGCGGTCCACAATGTCCGAGTCGGAACCCGAGTCGTGAAAGCAAGATCCACGGCGCGCCTGGAAAGAGGCACGGTCCACACGAAGCGAGAGAGAGCGAGAGAGAGAGAGAGAGTCCGAGTCGAACGGTACGTAGCGGGGAAAAGCATACGCGAACACACACCAATATGAACACACAGGAACATACAGGAACATGCAATAACGGACCCCGAGTGTGGGTGAATGTGGGGTTTATATAGGCGGTGTGATGAGTGAGTGAATAAGCCTCAGGTGTTCTCAATGAAGCCCGATTGCGAGGAGCTCCATGTGGGCGGGGCACGCATGAGAGAAGGAGCAGGGCATTCCCCGAAGCACCGAGGTTTGACAGCCGCCAAAAGGGGCGTGGCAGGGGGATTCCTGACAGTTATCTGTTCCTGTTATTCTAATGAAGGAAACATGTGTTTGGGAGGATTCGACATCTTTTGAGGCCCACATGGACGTGCTACAACGTGAGTATCAGGAGACAAAACCAGACATCTCGACTGTCACAGAGACCACATGGCATGAACATCTCCTTGAGACATTGAGAAATCAAGGAACCTGAATGTTACAGAGAAGTGATCTATTTCAATATAGGAAATTGTGGAATTAATGTCAATTGTTGTCACAGAAAACAAGTAAAAATAAACATTTCTAAAAATATTTCTAAAGGCTCCAGTATAGAAACCTAACAGCATTTTACGAAAGACAATTCCTTTTCAGTTTTTTGACGAGGTCGACCAAATCCATCCGTCTCCAAGCAGATCGCCAAACTTGCCAAGGGAAAATCCCCCTTAACAAAACAGTGCACTGAAACAAGACAGGATGCTCTGGCTGAAGGTCTACCAGGTGGAGATGGTCATCTCACTGAAGTTTTTTCTCCCTCACTGTAGTGTGTATGAGTCTGACTGCACGTAGAGCTGCCGAGTCGCATGATGACCGAACATCACAGCAGATCAGGGAGGAGCAACATTTACATGAAAGATGTGAATGGACCGGCACACACACACCCCCCAACACCACCACCAATTCCAGCATATAAAAGAGAAGAAAAAAAACACACACATGCTGCTGATCTTCTGGCATTGAATGAATGACCTGAGCCACAAGACATTTTCTTCTCTCTCCAAGGTAAGACTTTTCACTTCTTATCTATGTTTTATAAACAGTAATCTTCATCTGTGGACTGACAAGACACCGTTATGCTGTGGGTAAAAAACTAACAAAAAGTGAATTGATTTCAGAGACAAGTATAATTTTTTATTTTTTTATTTTAAAACTAAAACCAGTAGAGATGATGTAATGTGGAGAAAGAGCAGGATATATACAGTATGTATCAGGTTTTTGCTTAATAAATCAGATGTTCCTGTTTATTTTCTTTTATAAAATAATTACTTTGCTGGGTACACATTATCATAGTTTTTTTTCCAGATCCGAGGTTTTCCCACAATTTGCTTTTCCACAA